>CAUYQV010129046.1:0-20881 GCA_963574575.1 Galagoides demidoff
CAGGAAGGTTGAAGTGTGCTCCTCAATCTTCTCTCTTGGCTCTGCTCCAAACCATCAGCTAATTAGCTAAACTTCTGTCCTTTCAGCCTCCTTCTGGACGGGAGCCTCTGCAAAAAGCTGGCTGCAGTCCGCCATCTTGCCAGAGTCAGAACCTCTTTTCTTGAAAGCCAGCTATAAAACCTAAAATACTCTGTGTAAACACTGGCCATAAACAATTACCAGGCCTCCCTTGTTTGAGTGTCAGTCCTCAGACCCCATTCCAGGAGCCCCTGTCCACATCCCTAGAGGAGAAATGCTGCTCAGAGAGGCCGAGGAGGAGCAGGACAGGCCTGCGGGACCCCACGCTCCTGCTGGCATTAGATCTTACTCTTTTTTGCCCAAAGAATCAAGGAAATAAAGGTGATTAATTATTCTTAAGTGATAATGACTAAAAAAACTTCAGCATGTGGGAGAGGGAATCCACTTTGAGTGTCACACGTGCTGAGCACACAGCTGGGTGCAGGCTGCATTCAACACCTTCTACCACCAGATTCTTCTTTGAACATTCTTTCCTTTTGGCTTCCATGATACACTCCCACCTACCTTGTAGAATTCACTTCTACATGGTTGTCCACACTCTGCTGAAACTAAGAGTAAAGATAGACAATATCCCCCAGGCCTCTGGGTCTTGATCCTGACGGCTCTCGTGTATGCACATTAAGAGATGTGTATGGCTTTTCTCCAGCTCACCTGCCTTCTGCAACTTGATTTCTCGGGGAGCCTGCAGAGGTGTGCGGCCCTCTGCCCTCACCCTCCTCCTCCAGTAGTGTGCCCACCTGTGCAGCCCATGCCTTACCTGGCTCCTGCCCCTGGCTCACAGTGTGGGGTGAGCAGGACAGCAGACAGACCCAGGAGAGCCACCTGAGGGGTCAGTAAAGGCTTCCTGGAGATGGAGGGGCCAAGACTGGGATGTAAAGGGTAAGAGAGCTGGAGCTGGAGGTAGCCGGGCCCCAGGTGGTGGTAGGATGGCACAGAGCCACCCACGTGCATGTGCACACTTCAGCTCTGCAACGCAGTTAGGATGACTGGAGCCGCAGGTGCGGGGAGCGGCATGTGAAGAAGGGGGGAGACTGGCAGGGCGCACGTTGCAGAGGCCCTGAGGATGCAGACTTCCTCAGCAGAGGGACGCGGAGCCCCAGAGATGTTGGGTCGGGGGGCCACAGCAGCTCAGCCAAGTCTGCCTTTGTCCTGGCAGCGCGTGTCAAGGAGGCCTGAAGGTCTTGGATGGGTGCACACTGGCTGCTACGTTTCCTCATCGGCCAGTGGTCAGCAGTGGACTCCAGGCACTACTGCTTGTTTATGCCTTTGCTTAGTGATTAAAGCCAAATAAACTAGTATTCCATGTCTTCAGAGGAGGTACTTTTCATCTTTTATCAAAGTAGAACATATGCACAGCCTATGAAGTGTGTACAGAAAATCCCTGTCTTCCCACCTGTCTCCCTCCCAGTGCTCCTTCCATGGACTTCCACAAAGTTCATGTCTCTCCAGATCTGTAGGCATTTCTCATGCTTGGACCTACTGTGGCAGACCTCCTAGGCCTGGTCTCCCATCTCTGCTCGGAGTTACGCGGCTGCATCCAGCTAAGCCAGCATCAGTGGCACCTGCAGCCCCACCAAGCCCTGCATTAGCACAGCCATTCCATGTGGCTCTGTCTGCTTCCTGCAGTTAGTATTGCCAAGGCTTGGTGTTTCCACGTTACTGCCACTGACTCATTCCCAGCCTCACTGCCTCTAAGCATCACAAGCCTCCCTCTCTCTGCCTGTAGAAGCCTGCAAGGAGTATTCTGGGGACCTGCTTCCTCAGGTAGAAGGAGCCACAGAGACTTAGAATGATTTGGGGCTTTCCTTTCAATGACACTGGAAATTACTGACATGCCTTAACTTTGTGAAGGTGCAAAATCGAATTCATTCTTTTTGGTTTGGAATCTGCTAGTGCCTCCCCTTTGCCATGCTGACTTGTACAATGATGGCATACAGGAATGGCCCTGCCGTTCCTTCCAAGTGTCACATAGCACTGTGACTAAATCCTACCAAAGTCTTTCCAAGTAGAAAGGCCTCTGGGACTTGTTTTAATGAATAGATAAAACTAATCTGTAATTAGTACATGTAGTTGTTAACATGCAAATGAGGCCTGCTGTTATCTGTAATTAGCACCAAATTCTTGATTGCTAAGGACACAGCTAAAGTGCTCATGACAGTCTTAGTCCTCATTCAGGCCTCCAATTCCCTAAGGACTTCCCAGACCTCACCTCATCCCCTCCCAGGCACCTCATTCCCTGCTGAACCTCTCCTCTCTCTGCTCTGGAAGCACCTGGAACTATTCTAAAACCAAACTCTATTTCTCCTCCCTCCCCACACTTGCAGCCCCTTCTAAGAAATCCTTCTGTCACTACTTGTCCTCCTTCCTCCTCCCTCTCCAGCAGGGTGCCCGCAGCCACCAGTGCGCCACTATCCACACAGTTCCCTCATGCAGAAACCTGTGCCCCTGAACCCACTCTGTCTGCTTTCTCCCTCCTCTCCACCCCCATACCCATTTATTTCCAAGGGTGCTGCCACTGCCCCACGTCACCTCCCCAAGTCACATCGACTCTCCAGAGACTGTGGTGACCTCCCTGTGGTCTCTCCGTCACCTCCCCAAGTCACACTGACTCTCCCAGGGACCGTGGTGACCTCCCTGTGGTCTCTCTGCCTTCTTTCATGGCATCCCACCTGTGTCTAATGTTGCAGCCAGTGTGGTTTCCCAGACACTTCTCCCTTCCATCGCTCAGCTCTCAGTTTCCACACTCCTTCCAGTGGGGCATGGCTGATGAGAGTGAGGCATTGTTCCTGCCTGCCCTCGAGTGGCCCTGCTGTGCCCACGCGGGCTCGGCCCGTTGCTGTGTGCATCACTCCGTCAGAGCAGGGATGTGTGTGGCCACCCACACTCACTAACGTAGAACCCACATCAATAAATGCTATCAAAGAAGGACAGTCTTCGCAGACCGCTTTGAAATGTTCTCCATTAATTCTTGTTATTTGATCAATTTACTTGGCAAACCAATTCCTACCCTCCACATTCTAGGTCAACCTCTGTCTTGACCATGATCTGAATTCTGACTCAGGACGGCCTGAGCGAACGTGGAGTCATCATGTCCAGTTTTCCTGCTGCCCCAGGTGACACAGCACTCCAGGGCAGCAGGGCTGTGGCACCAGGAAGCAGCTGACTCCTCCGGCCAGCCTGTGTGGCTTCTGAGTGCAGGAGTGGCAGCCTGTGAGGCTGAGGCCCCACCAGCTCAGTCCTGTGTTTGCTCTTCTATTGCCTGCATCCCCTGTCTTCAGCCACGGGCCCCAAACACCGACAGTATCCTTTGACAGCTGACTCTAAAACATAAGGGAGATTTTCCCTTTGGTAGAAACATTTGCAATAACATCTTTTCAAGTGTGCTGAGGACCAGAACATGAATTGGATGGGGGTGTAGCAGGAAAGGGCTGTAGGGGATGGGGGGTGGGGCTGGCCGCAGCCTGGATAGCTCCAGAGGGGCGGTGGTGAAGCTTGCTTTCTTTTCTCTTCAAAACTGTTGGGACATTTACAGCCAGAATCTCTCTGACATTTTTAAATCTCCCAAATCATCAAAAATAAAACAGAATACCATGTGTGTTGGCAAGGGAAGTGCTTTATGTTGTGGTGGTGTTTAAAAGACACCAGTGGAGCCTGTCGGCTTAGTCAGACCCGCTTCCTACTCTGCAGATACCTGAAACACAGTTACAGTCTCCTGAGCTGCGTTTTCCTCACGGGGAGGACTCATGGCCATCTTACAGGTTAATCTGCAGTCACGGTCAGCACATCAGCCCACATCATTTGCTTCTGGATCACAGGGGAAGAACAGGGATGATATTTGTGGCTCACAAAGAGTAACGCGCTTTCTGACCCCATCCACTGAGTCAAACCTACCTTCAGGCTGGGTGTCAAGGCCAGTGCTAGACCCTAGCTCACCCCAAAGAACCTAGAAAAATGCAGGAGGCTTGGCTCCCTCCCCCCCACTCCCTGGCCCTGGAGTAGCACAGTTCATGAACAAGCACTTGGTCCTAAAGGTGGAGGAACAAGACTGCAGTGCCAGTCAGAGGCAGTGGCTGTCCCCTCAAAGCCCTTTGGCCACCTATAAATAAACCACCTCTTTCCCCCATTCTCCACCTGGGATGGCACAACAGTATTAGCCTCAATGTTTTCTCCTCAGTCTTCTAGGTTCTGGTAGGATGCTAAAGTCTGGCAGAGACCGTGGTGGCCTTCATGACAGCCTAGAGCAAAGATGCGGACATCATGCAAGAACCTTAGCATCGCTGGATGCACTCCTGTTTGCATGGAAGAGACAGAAAGCAGGGAAACGGTCCCGACAGCCCCAACCTCAGAGAATGGGCCCAAGTGGGCAGCAGAGCCAGAACCTGGAACAGATTCTCGGCACAGCTGTGTCTTTTTAGGAAACCCAGGACATGATGCAGGCTGGCCCTGAGGCTAACAGCCACGCTGTGTGTAACTTCATGTGATAGTAGGGCCGGCTCTGAGCGGTGAGGCCCTGTGTCCTGAGTGCAGGCTGGTCATTCCAGCTTCGTGTCTGACGATCCTTCTCTGTCATCTTGACAAATATACCCAGAAAGGTTTGGTAACTTGCTAGTTGCCAAAAATAAGAGAGTCTCCCGATAGAAACTTACGTTATAGCTATAGTCCGTGTAAGGGACATTCCCCACTTTCAGGAACAGGCCTGCATGGATGCCCAACTCCAAACTTCTCCAAATAATTTTTTCTGGGCTCTGAAACTTTTCAGATTGCATAACAGCTTTACTATCACTTAGGCAGAAGTTCTGGACCCTCATTCCAGAAAATAATTTGCCTATAATTTCCCCGTGAAGGCAGACCCCTCTGGAGCTCACTGAAGGCCTCCAAGGCAGGGCCCCAATTAAACGGTTGAAAAAAGTCCCTCCAAGGAGAATATTATTCATTGTGACATGTGAATTACTGAGTTCTCCCTGCACACATTATAAATGAGAATCTTACCAGGATTCAGGTTATTTACAACTTCTCAGGAATGTCTCTGCTGATAAAGCAGAACCAACTGTGGTGTGAGGAGAAGGCTGGCTTCCTCAGGTCCCTGTCCTGACTGTGCGGGAGACTGAGTTAGAGGGCGTCACTGATGTTTTCTTGGGCATCTTGTCTGCTTCTGAGAATGTCTGAGCAGGCTTTGTCTAGGGTGTGTTTAGTGACAATGTCACAGACTCCTCAGCCCGCTGTGGCTTCCTGAGTTGGCTAGGCCATACTACCGTGTCTGGACACCCTTCGCCCTGCTGCTGAACTGGCCCCAGCAAGCAACACCCATTCCTACCTGTGTGGTCGCCAGTTTCCCTCCTGATGTCCCAAGTGCACTGTCAGGGTGGTCACCAGAGCTAGAGATGTTAGCAATCTTCATCCAATTGGAATAGTTAGCTGGGCTGATATAAGTGCCAGATTTCAAGAAATAGCTCTCTAGGACAGAGTAAATGGCTTGGCAGAGTGGGGGCTCTGTCCAGGGAGAGCTGGGAGGGTGACAGGCAGCTTCTGTGCTGTCTGCTGTGCCCTGTTGAGGGTGGAAGTGGGGCTGCCTGCCGCTCCCTCTTGGCAGGTGACCTTGGTTCCCTTTTCTCCAGAGTGGCAGTTTTTTCTAGTCCTCATGAAGGCACAGTGGGCTGGCAGGGCCCAGGAATGAAGGCCGCCTAGGTGTGATGACAGGGGTGGGAAGAGGGGCTGGGGGGGAAGTCCTTATGTGGCTGTTGCCCGGGCCTGAGGTTCCATGGTAAGAACAGGCATGACAGGTCCACCCATCTGCTTGGTCCTGGTAGATAGGACAAGGGGTTAGTTTTGCATCAAAAGAACTCAGGCCTTTCCGAGGAAGGAACACCAGAGCTGGTGACAGACAAGATCAACATCCTTTCTGCTCATAAGCTGCTGCAAAGCATTTTGCAGGCTTTTCACACCACCTGTCTTATCTTCTCCTGCTTGGGGTAAGTTCTACTGGGAGAACTGTGTCTCCTGCTTTTTCAAGGACTACCAAGGTGCCAGCCCTGAGCATGCAGAAGTCAGTGTCTCTTGACTCCTGCTCTCATGAGTCTCTTAAAGTGTATCTCTGTTCACATCTCCTGGCCTGAAGACCCATGGCAAATGCCTCCACAAGGTCACGTGCAGAAATAAGGGGTTCAGTGCTACCTTTTCCTGGCCACACAACCTTGACCAGCCACTTAAACTCTCTGTGCCCACCCCCACTACCACCCTGCACGTGGAGTGGTGCTGCTGCAGGGAGGGTGAGTCATAGACTGGCCGTGTATCCACACTGGACGTTGTCTCTACAGCCTCTGTAGGACCTGCTGTGCTGATGGCCCTTCCTCTAGGAATTACTTTCCTAAAGCTGACCAGAGATCATCTGGGCCTCTCCTGAGCCCACACAGCATTTCACAGCCTCAAGTCACTCTTCTGCCTCCGACCAGCCACCACTCATCCCTGTAGCTATAACATCTGCTGTCACCCCATGTAACACCCTCGCACCTGGCCAGACACACACGGGTCTGTGAGCTCCCAAGGTATCTTTTCCGGCTCCACACATGCAAGGCTCCTGGTCCTGACTGGGTCACACATAGCATGCCTGGACTGTGCCACAAGATTGACATAGTGTCCAGGTTCTATGAAGAAAAGCTGCACAGATGCCGCAGTGGTGATGTCTCAAACTTGAAGATTTCCTCTGCAGTAAGACTGCCCGTTTCTCTCAGCAGCAGACTTAGCTGGCCATGTAAATAATTTTAAAGAGCCTGAAAAATTACCATTGATTTCAAAGCATTGATTTTCTGCACCACAGTAACACATTAAATCTCTTTTCCGAAAAAGACAAAGAGAACTAAGAGAATAAACTCCAAAGAGCAGGGGGTTACAGAGAGACTAGCACAACAACATGCATTTAACAAGTTGCCTATTTTTATGCCAGATGCCTTGTAAAGGATGTTCTGCTTCTGTGCAGAAAACCCCATTATATAACAAGTGCAAGCTCAGATGTGTCCCAAGGAGGGACCAACACCATCCCCGGCCTTGCAGTGGGTACAACTGCTGGAGGCCGCAGCGACACTCCTCTCCCAGACTCACAGCTCACAGGGGTTGGGGGGCAGGTGGGGAGGAAGCAAGAACACTTAGGGCTCAGCTAGCCAGGCTGTGTTCACATGTGGTTACCCTAGAAGGCACATGTCACCTCCAAATCTGAACCATCACCTCTGGCTTTGTTTTGTTATCAAGACTCCAAGTTTAAGGGGTGGTAAGGCTCTCGTCATGGTTTTTAGCTCTACAGAAGGAATATCCTTGGCAAGTGTGTGATGATCTAAATTTATAACTACCATTCATAAATTGTTCCAAGCCACCCGTGTTTCTGTGACCTTCAGTCATCTCCTTATTTCCAGTAGAAATGCTCACAGCTAAAACAGCATGGTTGTTGTAACTTTGTTTTTACACTGTACAAATTTTTTTTCTACCATCCTTCACTTCACCCTCCCTCTACCATTCCTCCCCACTCTCCCACCAAAAAACTCCAGAAATTTATATACTTGGTTTTAAGCTCCAAGCAGATTTTATTTATTTATTTATTTTTAGAACACATCAGTTAAATCTGTTCGTCGTCTCTGAGTGAGGGACTGGAAGAACTCACACATCATTTCTGATGTGATATACCCATGGGCGGTTTCACATCCTACCCACAGATAGCTCAACTTCATCTTAAGATGTTTGCCTTCTTTGGCAATCAAAATCAAACTTTTCTAAGTAGACGTGTGCTGTAGTTTATATAACTCTGAGCACACATCCATGTTTCCTATGGTCTCCCTGTCACCTCAGATAAACTCCTAAGTCCCGAAGGTGCAAGCGTGCACCAGTGTCCCCAGCGGTGTTCATGTGCAGATGCTTGTGGTGGCTCAGGCTCCAGGATGAGAAGAGGGTGGAGCGGTCACTCAGAGATCAAACTGTCTACCTACTGGAATTTGTTTTCATCCTCATCTTTATTTCCACAGGGAATCCTGTCAGTGAGCTAGGAATCAGAAAGTTGGAGGCCCAACTGTGTGGACCTATTAAAGTCACCTAACATTTCTGGGGCACACTGTGCTCACCTGTAAAACATGACCAGATGCTCTCAAAGGTTATTTCCAGCTCAAAATCAGTGTCATGCTTTTCTGACTGGGAAGATCCCAGGAGGTGGTCAAGACCAAGGAAGTAGCTAACTCCTCTGCAACTCCCTCTGGCCATCATCATGCTTGTGACTTTTCTCCTGTCTAATGAACAGCATACCAAGCTTGAGAAGCCAATAATGACAGGAGTTGAGAGGTGGAGAGCGCCTGGACCAAGTCACACCTGAAGCCGTTCCTGCCTTCTGGACCATTCAGTTACCTAGAGCAGGTGAATGTGCTCTTCCATCACGTATAACAAGAGAGTCCTGATGCCTACGGTGAGGCAGCAAAGGAAAGTCAAGCATAAGAAAGATGGAAAATGGTTCTGTTTGGTTTATTTAAACCATGGAGTTTAAATATATGTCTGCTCCAAAACTCATGTTGAGACTCAATCCCCAGTGTGACAGTATTGAGACGTGAGGCCTTCAAGAGGTGATCAAATTATAAGAGTGCTGCTGTCATGGGGAGACTGATCCAGGCATGGATTAATGGGATATCATGGGAAGGGCAGTGGTGGCGGCGTGAAAAGAGAGGAGAGACCTGCACGTTAACGCATCAGCCCCTGCTGCAGGATGCCCTGCTCTACCTTAGGACTCTTCAGAGAGTCCTATCAGCAAGAAAGCTCTCACCCAATAGGGCCCCAAGACCCTGGACTTCTCACCTTCTATAACTGTAAAAAATAACTTCCTTTTCCTTACAAATTACCGAGTTCCAGGTGTTCTAAGCAACAGGAAGTGGACCAGACAGGTGCCCTGCCATGCACTGCTCGTGGCTCTCAGCTCCTCAGAGCCAGCTCTGTGCCAGATTTCTTACCCAGTCTAGACAAAAGCCCCCCTCCCCTCCCACCTTCTTCTGTCCTCACCTTGGTACTCTCCAACCCTGAGCCATCAGGACACTCAATGCTTCCCAGTCCTTTTCATGACACAGCAAACACAGACGATGACACCCTCGGTAAACTGGAGACCTAGGTTATCCATGGGTACTGAATTTTCTTTATATAATTGTGATAAGAAAAAGTAAAATACCAAGTCTCAGGGAAGATGTGGCTTTGTATAAACATTAAAATAAAATCCTTTCAAAATGCTCAGTGAGAAACCTGAGCCTGTTCCCATGAACATGCCTTTTCCACATCAGACTGAATGTTTCAAATGGCTATCCTCACATCCCAATTTAAACTTTTTAATGACAGTCTCTTCAAATTCTTAGTTGTCACTATCAGTGAGAAATTTTGCTCATGTTGGGAATAAAAAAATTAAACCATTTTTTTGCAACCTTTCAAAAGTGTTAGCAGTTTAAATTATATTTAAAGAATCAACTTTTTCTCTTTTCTACACACAAATTTCTTTCTTTCTTTTCTTTTTTTAGAGACAGTCTTACTTTGGCACCCACAGTAGAGTGCTATGGCGTCACAGCTCACAGCAACCTCCAGCTCTTGGGCTTAGGCGATTCTCTTGCCTCAGCCTCCCAAGTAGCTGGGACTACAGATGCCTGCCACAACGCCCAGCTATTTTTTGTTTGCAGTTTGACCAGCAGGGCTAGGTTCGAACCTGCCACCCTCAGTATACGGGGCCAGCGTCCTACTCACTGAGCCACAAGTGCCGCCCTACACACAAATTTCTTACGATTTCTCATTGACGTTTCTTGTGATAATGCATAGATTTGTAATCCAATGAGACTATATCAAGTAGCAATGAGGCCCTGATGTGCAGAATGCATGTGCACTGTTCAGTGTGTCTCCGATGACTAGAATGAATGCCTTCAAAGTCATCTGTCACCATCCTGGGCTGGGTGCTCAGCAGCAAGTCTCCAAGGGTTGGATGCCTCGTGTATCTGATGTTGGTCACTGAACTTGCCTGGAGGGGCCTGGTGTGCTCCCCTTTAGCAGCCCAGAGGCGTCCTCTGGCTGGAGGCCATGGTCTAGACCTTATCTCCAAGGTGGGCTGAGAGGATTAAACACAGCATGCGTCGTAACAGTAGCTGGGAAGCTCTAGACAGTTCCTCCTGTCACCAAGTGAAGTGCCCTGTGTAACCACCACCCCTGGGGATACTGTCACACCCATGTAACTCGTCTGTCAGCACAGACTGAAGCCCAAGCCCATCACCTCCATCTTTCCCGTTTTCTCTCGTCTTTTCCTTGCTCCCGTCCACCTACATCACGCTTTCGCAGCATACTCAGCAACCAGCTTCAAGGTCCTTTTCTCAGTCCATGCTCTCCAGGACTTTGCTGCAGCAGTCAGAACTATTCTGCTTCCTTTACCTAGAAACATTTCTCTTTCGGCCTTGTGGGACAGCAGTTTCTTGAGCCTCTTCTTACTTCGACTTTCATTTTTCCCCTTCTCAATTTTATCTCTTGAAACCTTGCTTTCTTTCAGTGGGGTCCCTGACCCTTTTTCCTTCATGCCTTCCCCTATCTGTGTGTGGACAAATGTAACATCTTGCCAGCAGCCTACCTGTATGAACTCCAGCTCCAAGATCCTGCTGCTCTCTGCAAAGCTCCACACCCCTTACTCTCCCAGTCCCTGAGCTGAAGAGCTGCCCTTTTCCCACCAAGACTCAGACCCCTCAGGGTAGCCTTGGTTTCTCAACTGACTGCCGACTTTTGGCAACGTTCCCTCTCCTGAGTGCTGTTCACCCACCTGCTCTGCTATAGATGCTACCCTGGGCTGGGTCCCCTGTCATCTGGACTGTGACCATGGCCTCCCAAGTAGCCTGTCACCTGTTTTTCTTCCTTCTGCCACCTCAGACAGGTTATTACCAGATTACTCTCACAAAGCAATGGCCCTTATTATTGATCAAATGTAGGCTGCCTTCTTAGCCAGACACCCCTTCACACTCTGTCCCTAGTCTATTTATGTAACCTGTTCCATGCATAGATTCCAGAATATTCATTTAACCCTATACTATCTGCCACACTGGCCTTGGAGCTGGAACTACAGCCATGAATGAAATAAACTTTCAGTTCTCAGGGAACTTTCACACAGAGACTAGACCCAGGGAGGCAGACACATCAGACTGCATGGCGGGGCCAAAGTGCTGACAGGAAGATGGGGCTGGCTGAGACAGTGGATGATGGCAGTGGAAAGACAAGGCGGGGCGAGAGGGCAGTGGCGGCGGCACCGACAGTTTTTATAGGATGGTCAGAAAGACCTTTCCAAGGAGATGATGTTTGTCTAGAGACCTGAGTGAAGTGCGACGTGAGCTCTGTGGGTACCTGAGGAAGAGCATTCCAGAGAGAGAGAGAGAGTTCCGAGTCCTTAATGTGGGAACTTGCTTGGCAAGCTGGAGAAACAGGGAAGCAGCCCGACTGGATGAGCAGGGCAGGGCAGTAGACGAGGTCGGAGGGGAGTTGGGCCAGGCGGCGCAGGGCCACCCAGACTGGGGTCTGCACCAGGATCTGACTCTGAATGAGGGAAACGGCACTGGAAGGTTCTTAGTAGCAGAGTGACATGTTGTTAAAAGTCTTGACACTGACAGCTGTGCTGGAGACTAGACAAGGGGCTGCAGGGACAAGGGTGGGACCTGGGGTACAGCTAGCAGTGGCTGCGGCAGTTCAGGAGAGGGACCAGCCGGCTGCTAGAAGAGCCAGCCGCTGTCATGTCCCAGCTCTGTTTCTATAGGCGATGCGACCGTGAAGTCTGAGAGAGAGAAGAGAGTCAAGGATGACTCAGAAGCAACTGGAAAAATGCAACTGCCATCAGCTAAGCTGTACAGGAAGGCCGTGGGAAGAAGTTTATTGGAGGGGGAAGCTCAGTTTTGGGCGTGTCAATTTAGGGGACTATTAAACACCCAAGTGAAGTGTCAGGCTGCCAGCTATATATCTGAGTCTAGAATTCAAGAGACAGATCTGGGCTAGAGACAAATTTGGAAAGTATTTGTGTCTAGAAGGTATTCAGGTTCAGAGATTAGAAGAGGTCACTTAGAGTGGAGAGAGTGGTCAGTGGACTGAGGTTGGGTCACTTACAAGTTGGGAAGGAGAATAGGGCTCAGCAAGGAAATAGCAGCCATGGGAAGGAGGAAGAAAACCAAGGGCCTAATGGCCTGGAATCCACATGCAAACAGGGCTCACCAAGGGGGCTGGAGTCTGACTTGTTTGAAAACATTACCTGTGCACATGCCTGGACTGGTCAGTGTCACCTAATTGTCATTGCCAAGGCTCTCAAAGGGGGTGTGGGAAGCTGCCAAATAGTGCTGACAGGCTGAGGAGAGCGATTTGCCTGTCAAGGGGAACAGTCCCCATGGAGATGACAGCCTGTGTAGTGGGTTCAAAAGAGACAAGGAGGAAAGGATGGGGAGTGAGCAAGTACAATCAGCCCCTGCAAGGAACTCTGTGGGACACAGGACCAAGAAATGTGGCAGTGGCCAGAGGGAACTCACCGTTGGCCAGTTCTAAGATGCAGTGATTGTAGCTATTCCCCCCTCTCCTTCTCATACCTGCCTGTCCCACCTTGCCCCACTTGCCAGCACCTCCCTCAAGGGGAACAAACACCTCCCACGTGCTCCACCACCCCAACTGCATGTGATATTTGCAGGTGTATTTCTAACTACATGCAACATCTTCAAGATACAGGAGTGCAGTGCTGTTCACTGGGACCTCTGTAGTCCTCACTGCTGGCGAGTGCTGTGTTTACACTGTAGGTCACCACTCTGCATGGCCTCCCTGACAGCGTTCAGAAGGGAAACAGGACTTCAATAGAAACTGTGAAGTTGCTTATTCCTTTAGATCCTGGAAGTTAGTAGGAGCAAAAAGAACAGTATCTTTCACTTGCCTTTTCCACTCAAAAAAGGCAAGGCTAGAAACAACAGTTCACACTAAGGAATCATGGACTTGAATTTATTTTAAAACTAACTGAATAACCTCAACAGTTACCAAAAGTGTTCTCTTTGAAAACATTGGAGATTGGGTGAATATGGGTAGGTACAGAGAAGGCGCCTTCTAGTTCAAGAAATAGCAAGTTCAGTGAAACTGCACTAAAAAATACTTCATTAAAAACAATGCTTCCTTCCCACCTCCCCCAGAGCACATTGCAGCATGGAGACCAGAGCACTTCTCAAGATCCTTCCTGCTGAGAAGTGTCCCTCAGCAGCACTCATTCTCATTGCAAAAGGCTGCAACAGACGAGATGCTTCTAATCAGGGTTAAACACAGGTTAAATATCACACATGGCCTCTGAAGAAACTGTTTAGAAACAAGAGGCGTCACCAGTGCTTCCCATGATGAGAAGGCTTGAGTAACGGGAAATTGTATCCAGGCCTGGCTAGACTGAGGCGGACAGAAGTACAAGTGGGAGTTTGAAACTCTTGTGCCCTAATCTCTATCGAGTGCCCATTACTGCCAAACTCTATACAGTGGGTCACAAAGCGGTCCCTCTGCCACATGCAGAGCACCTTGTTTGAGAGGACCAAGGGAGACTTCTGAGCTACAGTGTGAGACTGAGACCCAGGGTATCTCTGCAGGAAGATGGCTGCCTCCATCCTGAGATGAAGGGCTGCAGATTCAGGCAGAAGCAGCAGCACCACATGTGGAGATTTCTGGCCTAGCCAACTGTTACTCTGCTGTGTCACAAGGAAGGTGCGAGCCTGAGAGCTGGCAGAGCACTGAGGGGCTCTCACTGGAGTGAAGACGCACAAGACAGGAACATGTTTGAAGTTTTGAAGATCACCCTGGTGGGAGTGATTGAAAGGAAAAATAGACTATATGCCAAGTTCAAAGCTGTGGGGACTAGTGCCTCTTGGCTGTTCTGGTTCCTGTTGTATTTGGCCATCCTTCTTTCTGCACCTCAAATATCTGGGGGTTTCATTCTCTTCGGCTATTTTTAAGCATTTGGATAATTGCATTTTTCACCTATACACCTATGTCATAAGGGCATAATATAATCAATCCCTATACTTGACCAGTATGAAATAATTTACTATGGTCAATGGCAGTTATGAAATGCTCTTTAGTTATTAAGCCAAGAGCTGCTGCTTTTCTGAAGGTTCCCATGCTCTCCTCTCTACCTACAAATCTCTGACTGGAATCTCACCTATGCAATGATCCCAATTCCAGTCCCTGAAAAAGTTCAGTTTGGGAAGGAATACAGAAGCAAAGGTCAATGTGCAGAATCTTTCATAAATAAAACTTTGTTCTGCATAAAAGCCTGTTTTTCTACAATGCATCCTACTTTCTGCTTGGATGTTAAAAGTTCCTTAATTTTATTAAGTGATAGCAACATAATATTTCTTAATGCTCTTATGTGGCAAAATAGTTGGTAACCCCAGAACCATCCACTGATTTTTTTGAAATGTGCAATCTAGAAGCCTGGCTGTCCCCTGCTCTGAGGCCCTCTGCCACTAGTTACTGTACACAGTGGTCCCCACTGTGGGCGAGGGAACATGGCCTGGCTACAGAGTCAACAGCCAGCTTGCTATGCAACTAGCAGGACAATGTCAGTGCTGTATGTCACTTAACCACTGTAGCGTTGGAATTTAGTATCTTAATGAGAATACGTAACTTCCCTCCATGACAGCTATATTTAAACATTGTTGAATAACTAGTTACATAGGTTCTAAAAATGTACTTACTCTCATGCTCTCAATTTCACCTCCTTATGTTGGAGAAAGGTGTTTGACATCTAATACCCTGTTAGCATCTGATAAATGACTTACATAGTCTGGGACCCCTGGCATTGAGGCAGTTGTCCACCGGGTAAGGTGTTGAAGCCTTTAGAAGAGAACTGCATAAAAAATTAGGTATTGAAATAGAAAGACCTACGTTTGGGTCTCTGCTCACAACTTAGTCTCACGTTCCTCATCTATAAAGTGAGGATAGTAACTGTACCTGTCAGGATCGCACTTGTGTTTAGGACAATCTTAGGCACCTGGTGAGTATCTGATAAGGGTGACACTGAATTACCCTGTGAATGTGAGAAATTTACAAAGTATTGGCTTAAAGAAGGTTAATTCCATGTAACGAAAATGTAGAGTCAACAAAAAAAATTGGCAGTTCATTACTTCATCATTTCCGAGTATTGGTGAGTATTCTTAAAAACTAAATGCATTAAAAATAATTAGAATATCTGTTCATAAAGTAGATGGCTAAGATGAGACAGATGACCAGAAATATTTTTTGAAAATGTGCTTTCCCCTATTTCTCTACCCTTCAAAAATAAAAAGCTCAAACTACCCCTCCCCAGTATCAAATTTCTCTGTTTCTCAGAAAGAAAAACAGAGGATTTCCAAGTCTTTAAGCTAATCTCTAGAGTGTAACAAAACCAACTAATTATACTAAGCATGGCTGACAGACAGTATCTGATGCCAGCAACAGAAGGGACACAAGTATCACCAGTAAACAAAGTAGGTACGCTTCTGTTACTTTAAATTGATAGTTTTATTATAGTAGCCACGAACACACAAGTAAAGGAATGTCCTGACATTCTCTGAGCAGTTCACGGAAAGTAGATGCACCTGTCCAGGCAGCAGAGTCATCTACACCTTTTCCTAACCAAAAGCAAAAGCTTTACATGTGGTAATGAAGAAAGTATAGTTTTCTTATTCTTGTCTAAACAACTTCAGCCTCAGAAAATAGCTATTGTAGAGTGAGCTGAAAAGAGAAAAATGCTTTCCTCCTGATGTCCAAAGTCTGCATTTCTCCCCAGCCATCATGTGACTTCTTACAGCACTGCAGAGGGCAGTGTGTTCAGGGCTTGTGGGATCTACTTAGAAGGCCAACTACTATACTCCACTATAATCAAAAGGAAAAGGATACACTAATAAAATTAAATGCTGCTAAAACGCATAATGACAGGGAGAAAATATCTAGGTGTATTAAAAGTGAGATGCTCTTTTCACATAACACATTTAAAAGGTTACAATTACCATAAACACTTTAACACCATTAAAAATCACTGGTGATGTTTGCTTTCCTATCTACAGAGGGTTCTGCTGTTGCCCAGGCTGGCAGAAAGTGATGTGCGGAGCCAAGGCACTCGTCCTGGGCAGGCAGGCTCAGGGAGTTGCACAGGCTTTATTTTTTTTAAGATCCATTTTGTTTCCAAAGGTCTCTGTGGAACCTTGAGCATTTCTCCTCTTTCACTAGTCATTGCGGCGGTCAGGTGTTTTAATCCCTTTAGTACCTAAACACACATAAGTACTCATGAAAAAAACATTAAAATAGCATTTTGAATAAATTCACTATACATTACATAGCTTGGGAACAACAAAGGGAAAAGCCAGGCTTGACTAGTATTTTATATACAGAAGCAGAAGACTTCGTCTAAAAACATGACAACTCAAGTGAAGATAAATACATTTTTGGTAATCTGTGCTATGTCGTATAGAAATCCTGTCGGATACTCAGTCTACCAGGTAACTCTTTCAGATTTTCAAGTCTGGCTGTGTCAGTAGAAAAACATACACTGCTGTATGTATATGCATATATACGCATATACCTATATAAAATTCAGAGCAGGAAAATTTTCTTTAAATACATATGCTTAAAACTTGTCCCTCTAAAAATAAATACATTGCCTCTAATCAGTTGATAATTCTCAGAGCTCCTTCACAAATCAATCATAGTTTCTCAAAAATGTCAGATGACCAATTAGCTGCCGTTCAAATCCATTATCTGTCAATAAACATTTTAAAATTCAGATGTATAACAGAAACAATATCCCCAGAATAGAAAAGAGACAGAATTCTGGCTTTGAAAATAAATGTCTTGGTTTTCTTGATATTCAGCTCCTATAAGTGTCTGCACCCTGGCTTGGCACATGGTCAGCAGCAGGACGGCACCCTCTTACGACTGTGCCTGACTTCACTGACATCATCTTCTATTCAAAGGAGTCAGCTGGCATTTCTTTTGCTGTTTTGTCCCAGGGAACTAACACAACATCATTTGTATTTGCTACCACTCCCATGGATCACAGTGAGTTGTGTGTTTTAATGTAATTTACAATGTGCTGGTACCACTGAGGTAAAGTAGAAGTGGCTCTGGCATTTGAAATAAAGAAAAGTCTCCCAGGAAAACAACACAAAAAACCTGGTGGTGTATATCCAAGTTCCACGAAATAACTCAAAACCACTGCCAGAATGGGCACAGTGAACATCCGATATCAAGGTTAAACAACAGAGACAGATGAAAATACTCAAAGTACATCCTTTAGAAACAATGCAATTCACAAAAATTTAGCTTTACTTTTTTACTTTTACACTCACTTACAAAAAAAACTCCTTAAAATGATATAAACCAGACCAAGTTGTTTAATATAGTACAATCATTAACAAACTTGTCATTTGTTCTTGAGTATGGGAATCTCAGTAATGTATGAAATCCATGATAAATGATAGCAAGAATGTTTAATGCCTTGGCCTATTTTTTTAAAAGAAAAATTTGCCATAGTTGAAACATAACTTATAAAAAGTACAGTTTTATGTGCTCACAGTTCCAGATCACTAACTTTATAAATGTGAAAGTTATCCATATGTAAACAAGGCCTCTTTTTCATTGATTTTGATCTTGTTTAAACCTTTGAATATTTCAGTCTTCAGATCTCCCAAGGTAAGGCTGAGTTTATCAGATACAAATAAAACGTTTAAGTCCATGATGTGCTGCAGCCCGAGGAGACCAATGCATCAGTATTTACAGGCTGTCTACAATACCTTTCTCTTTTTAAAAAAATCCAAATGTGTATCAATATCACGCCACACTCACTTTCAAATTTTCTCTGGCTACAAAAATTGGGCAACAGCACTTTCCCTCCTTCATCTCTCCCAGCCCTGCAGTGGGGGGAGGCCTCAGGATGAGGGGCGCGGCCTCTTGGGAGGTGGTGGCGGCATCAGTTCTGCATCAGGGTCCAGATGATGCTTTCGCTTCTGCCCTTGCAAAGCCATGGCACATCTGTCGATGAACTCAAACAGCATCTCCTTGGTGACAGGGTTTGAGATGCTATTGCACACAGCTGTGGACAGAGCGGGACACCGGTCTCATGTGAGGGCTAGTTAGGGCAGCTGACCACAGGTTTACGGGCAGGTTTTCACCCCAACATGCTAACCACGTCCACTTCACCAATGTGAGTGACAAACTTCACATCACACTAATCTCCTCCCTCCCCATACCCAAAGTAAGTGCTTTCCCAGTAGCTACGCTTTATTGTGGTAATTTTAAGCCAAAACTTAATATTGAGAAGACTTCATCTAAAAACATTACAACTCAAGTGAAGATAAATACATTTTTGGTTAATCTGTCCTATGTCGTATAGAAATCCCATCCAATACTCAGTCTACCAGGTAACTCAGATTTTCAAGTCTGGCTGTGTTAGTAGAAGAACATGCATATACTTACAGCTATATGCATATACCTATATAAAATTCAGATCAGGAAAATTTGCTTTGAATACATATACTTAAAACCTGTACCTCTACAAATAAATACATTAGCCCAAGTATTTGGGCCATAAGCGTGTCTTCACTTCGGTTTCCTATCCCTCCCAAACAGTCCTTATGGGATTTGAATCTAGCACAGCACATGGCACTACAGTCCATGTTCCACTGAAACTGTGAAATCTGTGCACTGTGGTGCTTCTGTCATTCTCAGTCAGACATCCACTCTGACAAACGTCACTACTGTCCCCATTCCTACTGAATACAGGGCTTCACTGAAGATGGCAGCCATATTACTTTATCTTTTTTTTAAGTGACCAACATTTAATACAAGTCCTTTTAACTGTATTTACCTGTGGTTCTGGAAGAAAAGACACTGGCTTAATCATTCCTACTTTTGAAATGAATTCATCCTGTTTGAACACTGGTAGTTCCAACAGAAGCCCTAATGTACAAGAGTAACTTTTAAACTACTTATTTTCTTGTAAACTTATAGTATAGTTATCATCATCACTGATTGAGCACTTTAAAAGCACACAATTCTATTAACTTTTATCTTGGTTTTTATCTTTGTGGTCCCAGCAGTACACCTGACAGACTTCACCTGCTGTGTGCTGTTCCTCATGAAAGAAACTCACTCTTCAGAATCCCCAAAGCACTCACATTGTACCCAAAGAACACTGGGAAGTACAGCATAGCAGAGTTTGTTTCTTTTAAACGGTTTTCATTTACTTTGTTCTCCATTGTTTGAAAAGCTATTTTAGGAGATGAAAATTACATTTTCCCCTGCTAATTTTGTCTTTTACCATCTGTCAAACAATGGTTTTTATGGTTTTAAATAGATGTGAAATTATCATGGCTTTTGTTGTTGTTCAATAAATCCCACTTGTACAGCCCAGTGTCCTGTCCTCTATGCTTCTCCCCGCTAGACGGGATGAGCAGGCTCTTCAGAGAGGAGAGCACACAAGCTGATGGGAGCCCTGACACATCTTCCCATCAGACAAGGATGAGGTCCAGATGATTCTATGACCCATCAAGCAAAACAGCAAAGCACATTTTGGCTCTAACACCTTAATTTTTTTTTTTTTTAAACATGGAAGCACTGGTAGGTTGTCACACTCACCCATGGCAGTGTTGTAGGCATTAGGAAAACTTTTGTCTGTTCTCTGTCTCATGAAGACCCAGCTGTTGTTCTCAAATTTGCATTCTATAATTTTGTTGTCATACTGTTTTAGCTCTTTTGTCACCTGTTTCAAAGAGAATTGAAGAAAATATTCAAATCATTTGAAAAAGCTTTCTGCTTTTTTGCTTCTACTATGTGACAGACACATTAGGTAATGCCAAAAATACCTCCGTAACTCTCCATGCAGAGATCTCTGTCATCAGAAGTATCTAATCAAGCCTAAAGATATGCTGTGCCCTCCTCTGTATACAAGCTCATTTACCCAAAATTTTATAAATAATTGTGAAAACCACTGTCAATATATAGGAATTAAAAGAAACTAAGCAGAAAACAGCCACTTCTGGGCCAAATGCAAATATGTTACCATGGGGACCAGTGCCTTCAATACTGTCTGTGTGTCTATGGCTTTCAAAAACTAAATATACCGCCTAGCGCTTATAGATGTTCAGAAATGTCTCACCACCTAAATTCCTATGTCAAACTTAAGAAACTACATTTACTAGTTAAAGAAAAGTTACACACAAAAAGTAAACACTAGGATCAAATTCCGGTGATATGCGTCTTAAACATTTTGCTTTTTACCAAAATCTAATCTTAAGGGTATCCACCCTTTCCATCTCCAAGCTAGTGCCAACTTAGAGATGAAGCTACTTTTGACTTTAGTTGGTGGGTTTTTGGCTTCTTCACCTCAGATGATTGAATATGGATACTCCGTCAGAGCTAACAAGTATCCATGGTAACTACAGAACCTAGGCTGTGAGAATGGTTTTCATAAATAGGAACCCAAGCTTATCTTTGCAGTTTTCAAATAAAATGCCAGTCATGGTAATGTTTTAATTCTGCCCTCATCTTTCAAAGCTAACAACTTTTTCTCACAAGATGGTAGATTGCAATCATTTAACTTCATTAGCATTATTTGAAATGCTCTCTCTCTCTTTTTTTTTTTTTTTTTGTGAAAAGAGCCCGCTTTATTGGGAAGCAGAGTGCTGCACACTGACCAGCAGATGAAGGCCACCCAAGGGGCAGCTTACACATCATATTCCAAAAGATACAGAGGATGTTTGCTAATATCAGAACATGGATGACTCTGGGCAGCTTCTCCAAC
>CAUYQV010129048.1:0-24957 GCA_963574575.1 Galagoides demidoff
GGACTGAGTTTGATGGGAAAAGTGCTTATGGTTCAGTGTTAAGTAAAAAGAAGAGCTTATCAAATATGTAGACACAACAAACTCATTTATGTTAAATACACGGGTGGTAAGTTAGAGAAGTGCTCTGGAATGTATTAGTGGTTGCTTCTAATGCTGAGATAATGGTTGATGTTTTCTTTTTCTACTTTACAATTTCCTGCCATAAATAATGTATCACTCTTAGAACCAGCAACAATGTCTAATAAAAATGGTTATAACATCTCAATTTAAGTATCACCTTCTCTGGGATGTATCCCTTATTCCTTTGTGTCCCACCCAGAGTCGGAAGCTCTGGCATTCGCCTTGGCCCCTGTGCATGCGTCCTGGGTAATTGTTGCCCATGTTGTTTTTCTAAGTCTTCTCCCTCATTAGACTGTGAGCTCCTGGAGGGCAGGAACCGTGACTGATCTGTCTCATCTGCCCAGGGCCAGCACAAGGCCTACACAGGTAACCACTCATGCATATTCATCCTTTAAAATCAAGAGAGGGAAAGAAGGAGGCAGGAAAGCAAAGCAGGGAAGGATATTAGGATTCTCAAATTTTATACTTCCATGGATCCTTTTTACTATTTCCTGTCCCCAAGACCCTTTGTTAATTCTTTTAAAATCTATTGAACCACTCATTTTAAAATCAGCGATTTAAATTCTCATTGTTTGGAATTAAAGACCTTATAAATACCAATCAGAGCTCCTCTGGGGCTCACTTAGGCTTATCTTTGCCCCCATCCCAAATCTGACTTGGGCAGAGTGTCCCCTGCCTGACACCTAGGGCAGTTCACTCAGGACCGTTGACAGTCCTTGTCTGGAGCTGAGTGTACATACTGGAGCATCTTTTTAAGTGGGACAATGGCAAACTGTAATATCATGGAAGGATGAGGGCAAGGGAAACAGATATCATAGGAAGACAGATGACAATAACAAAGCAACTGTGTGTTTACTCTGTGCCAGGCGCTGTGCTAATCATCCACACACACTGTCCCCTCAGCCCTTATGACAGCTCAAGGAAGCAGGTACTGTTATTATCCTCATTTTGGTAGATGAGGAAACTGAGGCTTAAATATGCACTAGATGGGGAGACCAGAATTTGCACCATGGGCTGCCAGTGGCAGAACCCAGCGCCACATTCCTCTTCTGAAGTTACAGAGGAGTGCTGGGCGAGCCAGCGGCTGAGAACAGCAGTGTCTGCAGTTTCAGAGTCTTGCTTGGTGAGGTGCCAGCACAGCGGAGCTTAGCCTGGAAGGCACAAAGACCTTCACAAGGTCTGCGACACTCCTGATGTTGTAGGCAATTTGTTCCATGTAGGTGTGGTTTTCTGGGAATTTCTTCAAAGTAGTCCATGCGGTTAAATAAAAATAGTTGGCTCAGCGCCCGTAGCACAGCGGTTACGGCGCCAGCCACATACAATGAGGCTGGCGGGTTCGAACCCAGCCGGACCTGCAAAACAACAATGACAACTGCAACAAAAAATTGGGAGGCTGAGACAAGAGAAGCGCGTAAGCCCAGGAGTTTGAGGTTTCTGTGAGTTGTGATGCCATGACACTCTACCGAGGGCAACATAGTGAATAAAAAATAAAAATAGTTAAGGAGGCAGAGTATGGACTGAAGAAGAGGTGCAGCTACTAGATTCTGGGGCTGGGATGGGAGTTTAACCCCTGAGTGTCACCCAGCAGAGAGGGAGATGCTCTTGTTGAGAAAGCATCTCCCGCACAGGGAGGCCTGGGACATAATTTGGGAGGGGTGTGTGTGTGAATGTGTGTGTGTGTGGTGTACCCTAGGTATTTAGAATTGACTGATTACCAAATCAATCAACAAATATTTATTCTAGTAGAGACCTGATAGCTTTCTAGTTTGTCAGGGTTGTTGAAAGAAGGATTTCTGCCTTGGGTGGACGTTGGAGCTAATGAGATAATCATAATTACCATTTATTGAGTGCTGGTTGTGTGCCAGGAAACTCTGCCGGGCACTTTATATACATGATTCCACTTAATCCTCACAACAACCCCAACAAGGAAGGTTTTATAACCCATTAGAGAGGGGAACTCAGAGGGTTTGACTGTCTTGCCCAAGGTCCTAATAACTCAATCTGTGTGACCAGAGGAGCCAAATCTAACTATGAGTCTGTTTCTAAAACTCCACATCTTCCTCCTGTCCTTCTCTCCGTGATGTGCAGTATGTGTGTTTCCACCAGAAGTAACAGCCATCAAATCATCAAATTGATAAACAAACATATTCAAGCAAAGACTTGTTGGCTACTCAGCCAAGTTTTATAAGGGAGTCTTGCCTTGGGTAACACGTTGGACGAGGTCACCTCTGCATTCCTTTCCAACTTTAAATCCTTCCCTCACATTCCCAAGAATCAAAGTTTTTAATTGCAGAAAATATTGCCTTCCCACCCCCAGTCCTTCCTTCTTGGCAGTGGTAGCAGAGACCACAGTTTTTCTCTGCCTGCAAGGACAGATTGTCCACAAGTGTTTCAAGAGAAGGAAATAACCATGTAAAGGTGGGAAACAACTACTCATTCCAGCCGACTCTCTTTCCCCAGAGAAGAATATGGAACCAATAGATTTCTACTCACTAAAATAGTTGGAACTCATATTAGGTGCCCCGTGGATTGCTTTGCCTTCAGGAAATTGCTAGCAAATCAGGGTGAGAAATGGCAAAAACAATGCTGGCAATCATTTGGATCGGTGAGATTTGGGCCTGTTTTCCTGCTTCTGCCTGTGAAAAGCCATGAAAGAGACTGAATAAATCCTGTGCCTCCCTAAGGAAGGATGGGCGCCCGGCTTGTGGGCCCAGGAGACCTAGGAGGCCAACTCCCCCAGGCTGGACCTCCACGCTTTCCTCTGTGTGTGATCCTGCTCAGGCATCCGTGCTTTTGCACGCTGCTGCCTCTGCTCGGAATGCCTGTCCCGTGTGCCCTTGGCCACATCCTTCTGATTCTAAAAGCCTCAGTCCCAGCTTCCTGTCACTGGCTGGCAGCCCCTTCCCATCAGTCGAGGGTCTAGTTGGGCCCCCAGAATACCTTATCTGTCCTCCATCTCAGTTATAGGCCTCACACACTATGGCCTTAATTTTTTTCACTGTCTGTCTGTCTTCTATCAAAGAACCAGGTACTTAAAATATGTTTATTGAATACAGTTGAATATAATCCTGCGATCATCCTCGAGCACGTTCTCCTTAAGGTTAGGGGTGTGTATTGGGTCCGTACTGTTTCTCCACACCATAACCCAGGTCGGAATAAAATCAACCCTCAACGTCTGTGTAGTCCTTTATGGTTTGCAAGTTTGTTTACATCTCTCTCCCCCCTTGCTGCCCTCGTAGCCTGGTCAGTGAGGAGGAACAACTACTGTTAATATGCCCAAGACATGGATGGATGACAAAACAAAAGCACGGAAAGGCTGGACGGTCTGACCAGGGTCGCGGTATTTGTAAGTGGCAGTGCAGCCTGAAATCCAGCTCTCGCTCAGGGCCCTGAGAGGTGCGGCTGATGAACGTTGCTGGCTTTCAAAAGCCCCTAAGTCTCAAGCAGGTGTGAGATGCCCCCACTTCTGATTATCTGATGCTTATGAAAATTCACAAGTCAATCAAACCTTTGTATGTTGAATCGTATTTTGAAGGGGGTGGAGGTGGTTCCCTAGGTTAGAGGACATGTGATGGGGACTCCAAAGCACAGTAAAGAGAGAGAAACCTCTATGCGAGAAACCTTGGGCCGTAGGCCAGATTTTCTATATTCTGTCTGTTCTGGACTCCTTGTAAATTTTTTTTGTATAAGTTGAATAAACATAAACAGATATAAATTTTTTAATTTAAGAAGTAATCTCTCTGAGCCTTAACTTTTTTACTCACTGGAAATGATAATAATACCTTCTGTGTAAGACTATCATGCGAATTTAGTGACACTCCTATACAAACGGGCCTTGCACGGTGGCATAGAGTCAGCATTTGTAAAGGCTGGACTATTTTCTAACTCTCCACCATGCAACCTCCAGTTGATGGTATCTGTAGATTGGTTAGCTGATTACTTGCAAGCTTCTGAAAAAGGGCGAGGAAAAGAAAGTCGCACAAACTTCCCCAAGTTGCAGGCCACTCAGCAGCCACCTCTCCCTAAGAACGCTGAGACAGAAAACCATCCTCAAGAGAAGTTCCTTCCCATCCCCCATGCCCATCCCCCCCGCCCCCCCCAACAGGAATGACCTTCCAAAGCGTCCCGGCCATTTGTACTCTCTGCTTACTCTTAAGCTATATCTCGTTACTGGGATGGCTTTCTTTACCCACCATGAGTGATGCCTATCTCTGGCCCAAAAAAGAGTGTTAAGATGCCCCAAATTTGAGGATAGCAGTTTAACTCAGGAGATAGTGTCCAAGACACTGTATGTAGCACATGAGGAGAGGGGCAGACTTTGAGTCGCTTGGAACTGGGTTAGTATGCTGGCAGGTTAGCCTGCCACTTGCTGGCTTTCTGTCTTCATTCAGGTGACTCAGTGCCCTGGGTTTTGGTTTCTTCATTTGCAAAATGGAGATGTTAGTAACAGTTACACCACACCTATACCATAGGACTATTTTCAGGATGAAATAAAATCATATATAAAAATCAGTAAGCATGCCTCCTGGTACATGGTGGCTGCTGTGAATTTTATATCCTCACTATGGCTAGCTGGGATGGCCTTTGCCTTCTTGGTACCTGCTTTTTTCTGAATCTTAGCCCTTTGAGACTCAGAGGGTTGGCTCCTAACTGGCCCAATACTTGATGAGTTTTGTGTGATGTTTTTTTTTTCCCCCTCCATTTTTCTTTGACTGTCTCACACCTTAAGCCAAAGTCTGTGACTTCCCTTCCTGAGGCCTGCCATCTGAACTATGAAGTCCCAGCTGAAACTCCTGTGTCCTTGACTCATTCCTGAAGCCCCTTGCCACAGTGCTTGGGGAAAGCTCATTTAAAGGAGAAATGAAAGGGCAGTGTCTTTTATCAAGGACAATGGCCCAGGCTCCCTGAGCCACTGCCCTGGCAGACCCAGAAAGCAGTTGTCCTTTGAGCTTGTCATTTTTTGTCTTTGGTGACTCATAAAGTTATTCAAGCTGCTTTCCCCTGTCTGCCCTGGAGAGATTAAAGGGCCCTGCAGAGTGTGAACCAGAGAGGAGAGAGGGCTTGGGAGCCCAGCAGCCACCCTGCCTGACGGTCAGGGGACAGCAAAGGGCCAGGAAGTGCACACAGAGAGGGGAGGCAGACGCTCAGGCCATTGTGTCCCAGCCATCCCCCTGCCTGTCTCTCGATTAGAGCTGCAGTTTGGCAGTCATCTCCTCACCCTGAGGTAGAAGGGGCCCCCACAACTGCGTAAACAGCTGGGCTGCTTTGGGAGCCAGGAAAACAGAAGAGACAGGCCATTCAGGTCTAGGCACCACTGGGCTCCTATTAAGGATGGTCCTCTTGTCTCAAGCCTTTAGGAGGGCTGGCTCATAAGTGGCTCAGTACTTGAGTTTTGTGTGATGTTTTCCCCCCATTTTCCTTGGGCTTGGAATAATGAAGCAATCCACAAACTAATCTACCGATACTCCTTGAACAAGAACTAGATGTAAAGAGTGATACAAAGAACTTTGAGAGGTAAGGAACTAGGGTGGGGTAAGACACAAAGGCAAAGATGCCTAATTGGACCATACAATTGGAGAGAGTATTAAGTTTCATCTATACAGTTAGGGAAGCTGGAATTCTAAGGAGGGATTAGGCTGTTCAGGAAAGCTTACAGAAGGATCAGGATTTCATCTGGGTCTTAAAAATGTGTTGGCCGTGGAGAAGCAGAGATGAAAGGAAAGCATATAGGCAGGGGCAAGGTCTGAACAAAGATACAGCCAGGAAAGTAAGTGCACTGTACCCCTGCTGAGTGCTGGGCACCTGGTACACCTATAATCCCCACACTGCCCATAATGTTACTGTCTCCATTTTACAGATGAGCAAACCAAGGCCAAGCTCTTTAGCTGCTTGAGGCTGGAGACAAATACATCTTCCTTATCTCTGCATCCCGAGCACAGAGCTGAGAGCAGCAGAACATCCTCTGATAAATGCTCAATGATCCTTGTATTAAAGGGAAGATACTATCTTGGTAATAAACATCCAGAGAGGGATAGGGGAGAATTCTGAATAACACCCAAGAGGTTGGAAACTGATGCTATAGCCACGGGGGTCATAGAAAGACCCTGAGCTGAGTGATCTGCCTGTGGCCTTTTTTGGACAGGTGTGAGTTGTCAGCATGGGGCTGCTGGAGGATGTAGTGGGGCGTGTTTTAGCTTCTTTCAGCATTTCCTCTGAGCACCCGCTGCACCACACTCCTTCCAGGAAGGTGTTCCTGGTACCACGTTCTTGTTCAAGGTTGCATCTATCTAGACTGTGAAATCCATGCAGTCGAGAATGGAGTCTGTGTGGTTCACCTTTGTATCCTGACTGCCTAGTCCTGGAACATCAAAGGGGTCCAGGTATTACTTGATGTATTAGTTTTAGAAAGTTGAGGGCAGAACTTTTAAGGCCCATTTCCAGAGGTATCTTGCTGACAGGTCAGAACTGACTGAGCAATAGTTGGAAAGTCTGCTTTCCAACACGATTGGAAAGCAGATGGCGGATGTGAAGAGCTGGTGAAGGATGCAGGCTTTGCAGGAGGGCCTGACTGCTGCTTCCTCTGTACTGCAGCCTGTTCATCTGTTCAGGGCACTTGCTGTGTGGCGGCTTGGTCAGTCTCCTAGTGTCCTTGGACTGCCGTTACAGAGTAGCACAAATAGAATGGCTTAAAACCACACAAATTTATTTTCACACAGTTCTGGCAAGTAGAGATTCAAAATTAAGGTGTCAGCAAGGTTGGATCCTTTTGGGGGGGGTCCAGGGGCAGAATCTGTCCATGCCTTTCTCCTGGCTTCCGGTGGTGGTGACAATCCTTGGAGTTCCTTGGTTTGCAGCTGATAACCCCAGTCTCTGCTGCTGTCCTCATGGGGTCATCTTCCCTCTGTCCATCTGTGTCTTCACCTGGCATTTCTCCCCACTCTTGGTGTCTGTATCTGTGTCTTCTCCTCGTCCCTTAAGGACACCGATCATAGGTGATAAAGCACCTGTCCTACTTCGGTAAGATCTCATCTTAACTTCCATCTTAATTATATCTGCAAAGACCCTCTTTCCAAGTGGGTCACATTCACAGGTACCAGGGATTAGAATTCCAACATGGTTTTTGGGAAGCACAATTCAACCCCTAGTCATTGGTCATTACATATTAGTGTTAAAATAGTATTTCTTTATGGTGCTTTATAGGTTATGAGACAGCGATGATCACATTAAATTCTTGTGATGATCCTAAGAATAGGCAGCATGATTAGCCCTTTATAGCTGCCAAAACTGAGGTTCAAAAGCAATTTGCTGAAAATCATACAGTGAGGTGACAGAGAACTCCAGCTTCAAACCTGGCCCTTCCCCCTGAGCTCCCAACCTCTAGGAGCTGTGGGGTTGGGGGCAGGTTCGTCACTCTCCTCACACTCCTAGAGGGCTCACAGGGTGCTGGGGAACCAGGCATTCTACAAATACGGTAGGACCTCTACAGCTGACCACCTCCCTAAGTTGCCCTAATTTTCATAGATTGGACGTGCACCACTTGTAAGTATCAGCATAGGAGGCCATTCCTTGTGTTGACCATCTCCATAGGTTGCCTCGTTTGTTAAAGTCCCTTGGGTGGTCAACTCACAGAGATCCTACTGTACTTGTTGACTCGAATTACTTTCAGGAGCTCATTTTGCTCTGGAGACAACTTTCCCAGGTAGTAAGCATTGACTGTTACAGAACATGGCAAGAAGTGTAGGCCGAGTTTTGGAAGAACTAGGGTGTAGTCAGTCTGTGGACATTTCTGTAGGTGAGTTGGTGCGTTCACTCTGCCTCACCCAGGATTGCAGGAAATCAGGGCTCGACTCTCACTTGCTTGCAAAGAACAGGCCTCTCTCCTGTCTGGCCCCTTCCTTCAGCCTTACCCTTGTCTTCAGGCCTGCTCTTACTCCGCTGCATCCTCCAAGCTGAGGCTGACAGCCAGACTTAGCTATTTGCTCTCCACTCTCCTGGGCAGCTCCCACGGCCCCAGAGCAGAGTCCAGATCCCCCACACCCCCAGCAGGGGGCCTCAGCGCTCCCATCGTCTCCCCACCCCCACCACGTTTTGGAGTAAAACCCTTGCATTTGGGTCTAGTAGTAAGCTTTCACCTCTGCTGTTTCCGGCAGACTCTTCCAATCCCCTATTTCCTCTCTTTTGCCACTGTCAGGATGAAGGAGCTGCCCAGAGGACTGGTGCAGTCTCCTCATTTAATGACTCCATAAATGAGGAACAGTGACTGTTTAGGATAATCCTCCAGCCACTGAGGGCTGATGGATGGGTTTGCTCATGTCCTATTCAGTCCTTAGAAACACCTGTTGACTTGGCAGATGAAGAAGTGGAGACCCAGAGAAATATTTATCTAGGAACTTGCCCAGCAACCGGAGTTTAAATACCACCTCCACACCACCTGCCAGTGACATGTCACCTGCCCTGTGACGTTGGGGAAATCTCTTCACCTCTGAACCTCTTCTTCCTTAAAAAGGAGAGAGGAGTGACCAATCTCTTCCACAAGGCTGTTTTGAGGTCTACCCCAAATAATCTCTGTGAATGCACTAAACAAACACTCAGTTGATTGTGGCTGGATTTCAGAATGGAAGGAGAAAGGGAAAACCATGAGAACAAGATGGTTTTGAGGGAAAGAGGCCAGAATCCTGGAGAGTGTGGAAGAGGCAGGAAAGGAGAGGGACGGGGGTGCTGTGTGGAGCTTTGGGGATGCAGCGAGAGCCTGACACTATTCAGTGTCCAGGGTGGGGAGCCAACATGGACTTCTCACTAAATTCTTAGTCATCTCTTCAGCCTCCAGACTGTATGCGTGTTGCTCTGCCCGCTCTCAATGATGAAATGCTAAGAGTTTAATCCTACATTTTGGCTGAGGGGAGTTAAAAGAGGGAGAGAAAGGGCAAGATAGGTGATTCAAGCAGGCCAAGAACCAAAACATGTTTGATTAAGAAGAGCTGAAACACTTTACAGCCCCATGTCATACTTTATGAGTCTTGGGGTGACATTTGAGGGGCTCTGTGGCTTGCCCTAAGTTGCCTAGCAAATACACAGCAGAGATCAGGACACCTGCCTCCCAGCTCCTATTTGCCTTTGCTGTGCCACAGGGATGGGGGCATGAAAAGCAGGCCCAGCCAGACCACTTGGGAAGCAGGGACCCTAGTGGATTGCCTACTTCCTGTTCCCTTACCCTAAATCTTTGTGACCCAGGAGCACTTAGAGAAATGTCACATGGGTGCATTTGCTCCCTGAGACTTTCCTTTTCTGTGGGGACTTTCACTAAGCAAGCAATCCAGTCATCCTGGCTGCTAATGCACCCTGTCATTGCAATGCCCCAAGGCTATTAGCAATTTACAAACTGGCTACTTCCTAATTAGCCAGGGAAGTAATCATTCCATTCACTCTGCTCCTTCTGCCTCCAAGTTCACAATGCTCTCTCCTGCCCAGCTCCACACGTGCCTTCTGTGTTGGCCCAGAACTTCCCAGTGAGCAAACATCATAAGGAAAGGGTTATCTAGGGATGTAAGACAGGGGATTAAGGCTTTTGCTCTGAGGGGCCCTGCTCCCTCCCCACATCCGTCCGCCCATTCTGCAGTGTTCCAGGGGTTAAGCCACTGTGGATGTTGGCTGTCCTTGCCTGAGAGCTGGATTTTTCTGTCTGAGAACAGTCTGATGAAGTCTGCTGGTTGTAAGTAAATGTTTTTTTGTAATATCAACTGCATAAAAATAGGAAAACCAATTTTATTTCTTGGATCCCAACAATATATTGATTTTTTTCAAAGAGAAATAAAAAGTAATTTGGTATGGGCAAACACCAATTGTGTGTATCTTGGTTGAAGGGAACAATAGGAATGATTATAGCTGTCCATGGACGTCATAAATGCATGTCCACAGTCCGCCATCCAAAGCCCTGGAGGTCAGATATAGTTTGGAATTTGTTGTGTTTTTAGATTTTTGAAAGGAAATAGGGTGCATATACTGTGTATTATGTAATACCCCTGGTAGAGTTGGGGGCAGTGCTCCATAATCAAAGCCATTAATTTTTCTGCAGCTAAATGTGTGACTGTTCACACTAAGTGGGAAAAATAAAGAATAAATAGCTCCCCGTCATTTCATGTCAGCCTTTGCCATCAAGTGAGTTGTTAAAAAAACAAAACAACCTTTCGGTTTGAGAATTTTTTGAGTGTCAGGATGGATAAGGGCCCGTGGCTCTACGTGATTGATATTTGCTACTTTATTACATAAACCCACAGAGAGATGGCGATTGCCTGTGTAAGGCTGTACGAGTCAGTGTTCAGGAGTGGGCATGGATGTAAGGACCTCAGGTAGGCTGGAGGAGACACATTCCACTTGGCAACCTCAAGGTCAGTGCAAATCAGGCACTGGGCGGGGGGCTGAGAAGCAGGGGTGAATCAATGCGTCCTCAGGCTCGCTGTTGGCACCAGGCCTATTGGGTCCTGGTAACCGGCCTAGTGTTAAAATTACCATGGAAAATAAAAGTAACTATAAAACAATAGCAGTAGCTCATACTTGTGGAACATGTAGTATTCCCAGGCACTGTTCCACATGCCCTGTGTATTTTAACTCACTGAATTCACATGACTATACTAGCGGATAGCAACTATTTTTATAAGTGACTCACCCAAGTTCACACAGCTAGTAAATGACAGAGCTGGTCTTGGGACCTCAGCATGCTGAATACTGAGTTCACACTTTAATGACAGTGTCTCTCTGTATATGTCCACTCAAGTCAGTTTCAAGGAAATAAGAATTAAGACTGCTAAGAGGGAACCACCCTAGTATGACAGCAGGCATCATTGAGCACGTACCCGCGTGCTAGGTTCTAGCCTAAGTGCTTTGTCCTATCCTAGTTAAGCCCCTTAACAAACACATAAGGTAGAGTTCCAAACCCCATTTCCCAAGTGAAAGAACTGAGGCTCCGAGTGGGAAAGGACATAAGGAGGTCAGGATTTGAACCTGGACTGACTAGCCTGGAGTCCAGGGTCTCAGGGAATAAGGTCACAGGTGCTGCCTCTAGGAGTTTCCATGAAGGCACAGAGGTGAAGAGGGTGTTCCAAGAACAGCTGGTGCAGACAGGGGTCTGTGGTACCTGTTAGCACTCTGAGCGTGAGCAAAAGACTCCCAATTGGCCTGTCTCTCCCGGCAGTGTGTGGTTGCCTGGCTTCAGGTCCTCAGTGGCCTGAGTTCCCCATCTGTCACAGAGATCCTAGGAAGGGAACTAACTCCAAGAACCGTAAAGAGCAAATGATGTGATGGCACCACTGCACTCTAGCCTGGGTGATGGAGCAAGCCTCAGTCTCAACTACAAAACAAAACAAACGGTATCTTTTGGAAGAAGAGTGGAAAAAGGAAAGAATCTCAAGTCATCTCCCACTAACTGCTAAAACTAGCCTCTGGGTACCCCTCCCACAGGAGAGGGAAGTTGCTCTATCTGGTCCTGGGTGGTCTCCGAAGGTCTCCTGGCCCCTCTCTTGCCCTCACCTCCCACGTCCGTCAGCTGCCATCTCTGACCATGCCTCCTTCTCCTCTAATCTCAGAGGTCTGGGTTTCCTGCCTGCCTTTCCTGCTCAGAACCATCCAGTGGTCCTCCTCAGCTATAGTGGAGTTCAGCAAAACTTTTCTGGAAAGAGCCGAGTAGTGATGAATATTTTAAGATTTGCAGTCCAAGAGGCAAAATTGAGTATATGTTGTGAGTACTTATATTAAAGAAAGCACATTTTCACAGATCTTTTATTGATAAAATTCAAAATATTATAATAATTGGGTACTTTTTTTCAAAAAGGTCCACTGATGAGAAAAACTGAACATTTTGCCTAATTGGGGTTTGAATTGGTGTTTGCTCAATTGGAGTTCATGTTCCTAACCATGCCATTGGTTGCAAATATTTATCTGTAAGAACCACTCCCAGTTGTTAGGCTGTACAGAAAAGGTTCTGGCCCCAAGCCCATAATTTGCAGGCACCTGGACCATGAGCAATGCTCCTCCCCACTGGCTGTGTGATAGATCACCTGGGACGCTTCTCAGAAACGTGATGGGCCCTCGCCCAGGCCCATTAAATACTCATCTCTGGGCATGAGGGCAGGACAGCAGTGTGGTTTGAAAGATGCTCCGTGATTCTGATGTCCAGCCAGGACTGAGAACTGCTGGCCTACAGGACAGAGTCTACAGAAGGCCTGCCTGGATCTGCTGCTGCCAGCCTCTCTGGCGGCTTTTCCTGGCTCTTCTTACCTCTACTCTCTGTCCTGTATCACCACATGCTGCTTTCTTACTTCTGGGTTTTTCTCCCACTGCTCCTCGGTTTGGGGGTGTCCACAGCTAGCTGCATCCAGTTTTGGCTCAGGTGTCCCCTTCTCTAGGAAAGTGTTCTCTCCTGTCTGGCTCCTGAGTCCTCTGTATTTTGTCACATTCTATCATGCAACCCCCTGCCCTGTGCTTCCCCATTTACCTCTTGGAACCCTGCACAGACAGTAAACTCCAGGACGGCAGTGATAAGGTCTCATTCTCCTCCGGACCTGTGCCCAGCCCACGGGAGGCCAGCGAGCCATCCACTGGTGCTCAGTTAACATTTGCTGGGCAAATAAAGAGTGAAGGCACCAAGTGAGCATCTGGGAGACACTCCCATATTTTTTCATGTATGTAGGTAGAAAAAGACTAAATCCCAGGTCATAAGCGGGTATCAGAGAGTTCAAATAGGGAAGAGAGACGAAACTCACTCACAGATGTATGCTATGCCTCCCAGAGGCTAGATACAGTATGTGTGGGTAGGTGCTGTGGGCCGCCATGGGGCAGCCTCCGCCTACAGGAGCCACACCTACTGGGGGTGGGGATGAGCGTGTGCAGGCAGTGGAGTGGCTGGTTTCCAGTTCCTGGTACAGGAAATCACAAGTTTATTTTCTGGGAATCTCATGTTTTCTGTAACTTGCACTTTCTCACATTGTGACTTGGCACTTGTTACAAAACAACAAAGTGGTTTCCCGTGATTTTTGTTATTGTTGTTTGGTTTGGTTTGGTTTGTTTTGGTCTATGAAGAATTTTGCTGCTGAAACACTCAGCCCATGTGTAGTTAAGGGAAAAGGGCAAGGGGCTGCCACGTTGGCCTGCGGCATCCTGCTGCACTCTCTCTGTCATCTTAGTGCAGTCCCCAGTGTCCCTGTTTCTGGATTAACCTGATCTCATATCCCTGTTGCCGTGGCCCATACGTGGCTCTGACCTTGGTGGAGGTAGTGATTGTCCATATATAAACTCTTCAAATATTTCAAGACTACCTGTGAAAGGCCTTGTACTGCCTTTCCTACTCAAAACATCTTTGGGTTTGGTCATTTTATTTTGGTTTGGTTATTTTTTCATGTGTGTAGGTAGAAAAAGACTAAGTCCCAGGTCATAAGCAATTATCAGAGAGTTCAAATAGGGAAGAGAAGTGGAACTCACTCACAGATGTATGCTGTGCCTCCCAGAAGATGTTACGTGTCGCATAACATGTATGCTTTGTATCCAGAGGCGAGATATAGTATGTGTGGGTAGGTGCTTTCCCCTTCTTTTATTTGCAAAACCCTGCAAGGTAAATGGTATTATAATTTCAATTTGTACAGAAGACTAAACAAGATAAGACAGGTTAAATGCCTTGCCCAAGGTCACACACAGTTAAAAGGTGCAATAGGCAAGTTTGTGTGTGTGCATGTAAACTCTCTATGGATGTACAATGTACTTAAGAGAGGTACACAACTTATAAGTTTATATAACTCAGTAAATTCTTCACAAAATTAACATATCCACACAACCAGAATTCTAATCATGAACTAAGGACATGCTCCGCCTTTCTGCTCGTTTCCTGCAAAGTTAACGGCTATCCTGACTTCTAACACCATGAATTCATTTTGGCTGTTTGGTAATTGAATGTAGATGGGGTCAGAGAGGATGTGCTCTTCTGTGTCTGCTTCTTTAACTCCATGTTACGTTTGTGGAATTTATCCACATTGTTCCGTGGAGTTGTAGTTTGTTCATTCCTTTCGTGAGTATACATGATTTATTTATTCACTTCACTGTTGGTGGAGATTTGGTGACTCTCCAGCTGGAGGCTGTTGCAGATGGTGCTTCAGTGAATATTCTTGTGCATGTCTTTTGATACGAGTTTGGTTTTAGGGTTGGAATTCCTGGATTACAGAATATATATGGGTAGCTGATTTAGAAGGTACTGCCAAACAGTCTTCCAAAGTGGTCCTACTGCTGTCCAGAGGTGTATGAGAATTCTGCTGGCTTTGCCTCGCTGAGGTCATATATTCCCTGACGACTGCCTTTTTTATTTTAGACATTCTGGTGATTGTGTAGCTACATTTCACTGGGGTTTAATTTGCATTTCCTCACTGTCCTGGGAAGTAGAGCACCTTTTCACATGTTTATTGGCCATGTGGATACTCTCTTTTGTGAAGTGCCTATTCAACATTTTTTAAAAATCAGAGTGGTTTTTTTCTTATTTATTTTTAGGAACTCTTTATATATTCTGGATAAACCCTTTGTCAGATATTGTCAATCTTTCCTCCCATCCTGTGGCTTCTCTTTTTAGTCTCTTAGTCATATTAAGAGAAGTTTCTAATTCTCTTTTATCAGTTTATCAATTATGTTCCCTTCATGGTTAGCATATTTTATGATTTATTTAAGAAAACTGTGCCTACCCTAAGGTCATGAAGATACTCATATGTTTTCTTGTAAAAATATTTATTGTTTTACTGTCAAGATTTAGATCTACACTCCATTCGGAACTTATTTTGGTGTGGAGCGTGAAATTGAGGTCCAGGGATCTCTTTTTGCATATGGATAACCCATGGACCTCTCAAGGTCTATTGAAAAGGCCAGATTTCCCCGTCTGTTCTGTAGGATCATCTTAGTCATAAATCAGGTAGCTGCACATTTGTGGGTCTGCTTCTGGACTCTGATGGTAAAATTTTTAGGCCAGAGCTATCTGATCCTACAATGTGTCTTCCTTTCATTATTTTATAATAGGAAGAATTTGAGTAAGTGCTTTTAGAACAATCTCAAGATGAAAGAACATCATCTGCTGACTTTTGAGTGGGACTGTTCTGTGCTGTCTAACAGAGACACCCCGGTACTCAGAGTCCCAGGTGGCAAATGGGAATCAGTGGGTGCAGAGGTGGGGTAACTTGGATGGAGGAGGGACAGTGAAAGCCTGCATTCCCACACTAAGGGACGTGGTGGTAGGGGAAGCGCCGGCCGCAGACTGAAGCTATGACCCACGACTTTTGAAAAGCGTTAGGGGGAGAATCCCAAAGGTTAGGGAGAAAACATGTTTTTCTGTAGCTATAAAATAAAGCAAATTGTCAGACAAGGGGTTATTTGTTGAATAAGTGGAGTTTGTAACAGTTAGATTTTAATGAGAGTACATAATTTGTACTTAGGGATTATTAGCTCTTCAAAATCTTGTTCTAACTGGGTTATTAATTACATTTTTGATTATAGGAGTTAATCCATATATACTCTCATCTTAATAGGGGATTACATTTTGGTAAATGAGGCACACATAGCAAGTATTTAATAACCTAGCTTCTTTCAGTTTTCCATGATTGAGAAATCTCTTCCCCTCCTGACCTAAATAAGGCCTGTGTTCTAAATGTCCATCAGGTGAAAGTTACCTATAGGGTTGACAGTGAACTTGGATTAGTAGTTCTCAGCTTGGGTTGCACATTTGGGTCACAAAGGAAGCTTTGAAAAAATACCGATGCCTGGGTTGCAACCCCAGAGATTCTGATTTGATTGGTCCTGACATCAACCTGTGTATCAGGACTCCTAAAAGCTACTCAAGTGATCACAATGTGCAGCCAGTGGAAAACCACAGCCCAGAGAGGTAGAATCCACTCTCCCAGGCCTGGCCTTCTGTTTGCTCTTCATCGCTCAGGGATGAGGGGCTCTGGAACTTGTAGTGACTTTAGCATGGGTTCCTCCCAGCCATCCATTCTAACACCCAGGCACACAGGTGGGAGGTCTGAGGGTCAAAGCAGGGAAGTGGTGCGTGCACATCCATGAAGCAGGTGAGCCAGGGAGAGGCTGAGACTAAAACTCAGACCTCCTGAGTTGCCGACCAGGAGCTCGGGATCTGGAAGGGTCAGCAGATGGGTGAGGATGACAGGTGGCACAGGGAGTGGAAGGAAGGACACCACAGGAAGAAGGTCTGAAGCTCAAGGATCAGGGGCAGGCTGGGCACTGACCAAGCGCTCCATGACTGTTGCTGAATGAAAGCAAGACGCTCGCCTAGACGCTCGCCTGCAAAGCCTGATGTTGTTACTATTATGTTGGTATTCATCTCACAAAAGAAACACTTGCGTGGACTCAGGCAGATTCCATTCATCCCCCACAAGCTGGGTCTAAAGCAGCATAAGTTAGTATTACTGTGCCATTGGGTGGGAATTCCTGGTCATGGGGCTGGAGCATGTGTACATCTGTCTGTCTGTCTGACTGCCTGTATCCTAGCAGATAAACCAGTGGGGAAGGGAGGATGAGGAGGAAGGTATCATTATTCTAGTGCAGGTTTCCTTGGTCACTCAATAGAAATATGAAGCTCAATATTCTGCTCGAGGGCAGGGACGTGCCTTCTGTAAACATTCATTTCTGCACTGAGGTTTCTTTTTCAGGGCTTGACACACAGAGTGTTCTCAGGGCCGGTTTGGTGAATGAATGATGAATTGGAAAATCTCTATTATTCTTTCTAATATTTTGTTGATCAACAATATGGGCAGTGTGGTGTTTTATAAGGTGAAAAATAGAAACCTATACATATGGGGGGGAGGGGTGACAAAAGGACGGTGGTGTTGGAGCAGCACTCCTCACTGGCCACAGGGTGCCCCTGCCCCGCCCAGCACCCCTGCCCCTGCAGTGGCCACACAGGGCAGGTGGTGACTGAGTAGGTTTACTCCTTACCAAGTTGGTTGGCCATGGGCCCAAAATACTGCAACCCTCTTTCTGATTTGCTTCTTGTCAGATTCTCATCAAAAAATAGGATTCATCCCAAAGGATCTAGATAAAAAGCCTTTAATGAAGGAATTGTTGAGTTGAAGTGGAACAGTCAGGGCTGAGGGAAAAAAGAGACGTTGAAGCCACCTGGGTTGGAGCCCAAAGCAGCCAGGTCTGGAGGGGCCAGGAGAGAAAGTGGCATTTCCAGAGCCCTGGGAGAGCCGGGCCCTGTTGGGGAGGCTGTGGGCAGGAGCTGGGGTCGCAGGGGTGCAGCACTGACACAAAGCAGGGTGCACAAGAACGGCCTCGGCCTCTTCCCCTCCTGCCCTGCCATCTCCTGCTGGCTCCTTCCGTTGGTCAAAGCCAGTGAGGAGAGGCCGGCAAGGGTACCCAGGCTCTATATCCACTCAAATCAGCCTCCCCAGCACAGAGAAGGGCAGAGAGAGGAGATTGGGCGGAGGGGTCAGGGTGCAGTGGAGTCAGGGTGCACTGGGGAAGGGAGTGGCTTGCCCTCGAAGGGAAGGGTCTGCTGGGGGCAGAGGTAGACCCAGGAGATGAGCAAGCAGAGCGGTCCTGCCTGCGATCCCTGAGGACTGTGAGCTTCAAGGAAATAATTAATATCGTATCCGGGAATCTCATCCCTGCACCCATAATTACACGTACAGGAATTTTTTAAAGGGTTGATGGCAGTGGTTTCGATGTCTCATAAATATTCTTCCAAGGATTCTCCCCATAGAGAAGGGTGGTTTTGTTTCTCAGGCTTGGAGCCAGCTCTGAGCCTTTGAAGAAGAGGCCTCATCTGGAGAGAAAATCTCACACTGGCACCCTCTTCACATCTTCCTGCCCCACCCCTTACCCCTGCTGCACCCAAGGCTCCAGCCCATGGCTCCATCTCTACAGAATGCTGCACTTTGTAATCACTGAGTTCTGCCTCGTGGGGGCTTCCTTCAGGAAGTCTTCCAAGGTTGCTGTCAGTAGAGTTATGTGGGGTTGATCTCTGTGGAGCCTAGGAATAGTGGGTGCTGGTCATAACCTCCTTGGGAACTCCTACATTTGCTCATTTTGACTAGATTCTGTGGTGTGTGTGTGTCTAAGGAGGAGACTTTTATGCCACCAAAGCTGAAGCAGGTGCATGGCAGAGGAAAGACACACAGGACAGAAGAAACAACAGAGCCTGTCTTGAGGCCCCAGGTTAAGGAAGGGAGTTCACAGACACCACCTCCTTGAGTGTCTGTGAACCCCCCATGTGCTCACTGCCTGTGCAGTTGAAACAGCTCAGGCTGCCATGCTGAAGACCCCCCAGATGGGTGACTTAAATCTGGCTCTTGGCTCTCCCCTAAGGAGCTGCGAGGCCTCAGGCAGCTCCCTATACCTGTCTGCTTCTCTGTTTTCTCCACTGAAAATGGCATCGTAATTGTGTCTACATTGAGATAATTCCTGCAGCAATCTTCTCCTCGAGTCCCTGGCATGTGCCAAATGCTCCCTAAATGTGAGCTGCTTTTGGAGCCACTGTTTGTAGTGAACCAAAGCTCGTCCTCCCTGTGGTCACAGAACTTTGTCTGTAGCTCCGTCGCCATGCTTTCTAACCGCCTCCCTTCCTCACTAGGCTGGCCGCTCTTGTGCACTCTCATAGCTGGCCCTAAAGTTGGTCCAGAGAGGGGATGAGTTGCGACGTGTTGAACAAATGCTTGAGTGGTGAGCAAATGTTGGGAACTCTTGAAATACAGAAATGCTTAAGGGCCAGGCTGTGTGTGTTTGAGCCTCTGCAGAAGTAGTGATTACAGTAGACAAGGAGCCGTGGCGCACTCCAGAAACACGATGCATTTAGAAAACTGTGCACACGGGCTCTTTCCTCCCCGAGTTTTTTCAGGCCATTTAAGCTGTGAGGCATGATTACATCATCAGCCACAATTACCATGTGCCCGAGGGGAGCTTGTTTTGAAGTTCCAGGTTAGACTTGGCTGCCCCCAGACTGACCCCTTGAGGAGCCTGATAATGGCAGGGAATTGGGCTACCTGGGAAGGCTGTTGCCAAGGAAAGGGGGAGCTGGTTTAGCAGGGGGGTAAGAAGTTCTATCTGACCTGCACAGACCACACACTCAAGAGTCGGGGCCTCCAGGAGACTGCTAGAGTCTCAGGGTACTTAGAGAGACTCTGTGTGCTGGTCTTCTGCATTTAGACCTTAGCATGAGTTACCTCCATCAATCCCCACAGAATTCTGTGAGGTGATTGTCCAGATATGCAGTTGAGGCCCCAGGCTTCAGCATGACTGTGGTCACATGCAGCAGGTGCTGGGTCCTTGCCTGGCCATGCAGCTCTGCTATTCCCTCCGCCCCACGAGGCTTCTGGCTTGGCTTTTCATTTTGCACAGCCAGGATTCTCAACATTCTATTCTGAGCAATGGATCTATGGACTTTCATTTAGGAACGAAAGGGAGAACATTTCCCAACACCCATTCCCTGAAACACTTGAGCTTTGAGATGCTTAGCCTTGAAACCCTTCTATGATCAAACACATCCGGGACATTCTCCTCCTCCTCCTGGGGGGTCATGCTGACCTCCCCATGTGCAAGCTCCTGGGAAGTCCTTCAGTAGACAAGCCACCATAAGCCCGCTTTTCCCAAGCCTGTTTGTGCTGACTAACGTCTTACGGAGCCAGATGAGTCTTCTGTAAACACTGAGTAGATAAGTCAGCCCTATCTGACTTCTCTAGCCTGACTCAGCTAGCGGGCCTCTGAGGATGGGGGACGCTGTCCTCCTGTGATGCCAACCGGGCCCTGAAAGTACACTGGGCCCCTGCCTCCAGGCTGCAGGACACATGGTAGCCCTGGATTGTTGTTCGTTCTTGTCCTCTTTCATTTACACTGTTTGGATGTGGGGAAGTGCCCAGGTACACCATTCCCAGTACTGAGAACTCATGAGGAACTCTGAATGCACCCCTTCCCCTTCCCCTTCCCCCAAAACAAAAAGAGAACATTGAGCAATCTGGCTGTGCTTCTCATTCAGTGTTTGCTGCGTTTCTGAACACGTTGCTCTCCCTCCTTTTAGAAAAGGCCAGTGGGGGGTCCACACCTGTGAGTATTGTGGGAGGGAGGTTCATGTAGATGGACAACAATTGTTCTAGTTCTTTCTACCACTGACTGCTATGACTGTTCTGTTGGTCTGGAAAGGGCTGAGAATGGATGGAGGCAGCTGGACCTTAACCTGTCCAAACCAAGCTCTTGATCTCCCACCCCCCCACAAGCCTGGCCCTCCCTCAGCAGTAAATGGCACCTCCCCCACCTGTAATGGCACCACAACCAGCCCAGTTCCTCAGGCATAAACCCTAGAAGCCATCTCAGGTTTCCTTTCCCTCCCCACCTTCAGCCTGTCAAGGCCTGCTGAGGCTAGAGTAGTGTGGCATGTGGACTCGGGAACCTGTTGGTCTCTGCTCAGATCTCACCTCTGCCGCTTACCAACTGTGCGGTCTTAAGGAAGTTACCTAACCTCTCTGGTCCAGTTTTCTAACATGGGAATAGTGAGTACTGGCCTCATAGTGGGTACCCAGTAGTGGGTACTGGTCAGAAAGAACACATGAAGTAGTGAATGGGATGTCACAGTCCTTCTCTGAACCCCTGTCTCTTTCTATCTCAACTCAGGCCACCCTGGTTCAGTCCATGTTATCTCCCTCTGAACCATGACAACTGCACCCAAGCAGGGACGCATTTCCTTGGTATTTGAGTATGGTCTCCATACCCAGCCAGTACAACCTTCTGACAACACTGCTATAATGCCCTCACTTCTCTGCAGGTTTATTATTACTTAAATTTAAATCTAAAATGAAATTTGAACACTCAACCTGGCCTGGCTGTCTGACTTTCCTGGTGCCGCCCGTGCTCACCCTCACCTGCTGCTCTGGGCACCCTGACTCTGCCTCCTCGCTCATCCTGGTCATTGCAAATGCTGCCTGCCCATTCTCCCCCAGTGCCCGCCTGCTCAGCACCTGCCCTCATGAAGGCCTTCCCTTTTAACTGTCTTCCTCATAGTTACAACTGTGTTATTTTCCCACCCTACAAGCACACTGAGCTCTGCTTTACCAGTATATTCCCAGAGGGAATGTGGGAGGAGGAATACAGGAGGACTACGGGATGGACTCCCTGAGCCACACTTACCCCTTTTCCTTCTATCACCCCATTTTATGGGTGAGGCTGCTGAGGCTGGGAAGGTGAAGATACTTTCTCAGGGCCTCCCAGTTGACCCATGGTGGGACTAGGATTCAAACAAACTCCTGCCGTCTGGAGCTTACAATCTCCCCCCCCGCCCCCACCGCCCCTCCCAACCTTGAACCACTGAGCTCTTTCTGCCTCCTTTGTGATGGAAGCCCAGTCTGAACGTGAGGTCTAGTGAGGAGACGGGTCAGAGCAAAGCTGACCCCAGGGTGACAGTCAAGACTGAGAGTCTAGCAAGAAGACCTGGATCATTCCTCCCATGCTCATCACTTAGCAAGGCAGTTATGAACTCTGCCAGCCTCCTTTCCTGTTCTTCCCCAGTCTCCTGCCAGGGTTTCGTCACAACACCCAGTCTGGGAGGATGTGACAGGGACCAGGAGGAAGCCAGAAAGTCAGAGGAGGGCTCCTGGCCCACGTTCCACCCACCCGCAGTCGGCCCCCACAGGTGCAGGTCAGATCTGGACCCTGAGGGATCTTCTCCAATCCCCGGGAGCCAGGGCAGCGTGAGAATTCCACAAGACAGCAAAGCATTAATTCCTGGGAGAAATAGCTGCCCTTTTAACTTGAAATCTGTATGGCACACCAAGGCTTTCTACTTTTATTTATCTTTTTTTTTTTTTTTTCATTTTAGACCCATTAGATCTAGAAAAGTCAAATTCAAGGAAGGCAGGGAGAGTAGAGATGACAAAATGAAGAGATGTTCAGCTGTGTTTAGTGTTTGAGAAAGACTCACTCACCGGGAAAGTATCCTGGGCTGGTTACAAAGAAGAGGAAGGATGCCCCAGGTAGAGTAAAAGAAATCTACATTGTTGATGGTATTGTTCTGTTGTTTTTTGGTTTTTGTCTTGCATTTCCTTCTAGGACATTATAGCTTTGCAATACATCATATTCACTCACCCCACCTTCTGGGCAGAGCAAAATTTCTCTCTTAGGGGCACACTTAACCCCTCCAACTTCCCTCTTAGAAATGCTGGCTGGTACTTCCTTTGTAAGTGAAGGCTTCCTTTGTAAGTGGGGCTTGGATGGACACAGCAGACGCTCAAATAATGCTGGCTGTTATTTTCTTAACAAGAATGGGAGAACAGAAGTAATTTTCATGGAGTGGCTGCTGTGTGCCTGCCGTTGTGCTAGCGGTTGCACATATGCAGTCCAGCCTCTCTGCCCACTCCAAACCATTGCATTACTCTCCCATCTTCTGGCTAGGAAAGTAAAGGTAAAAGGGAGGGGACTTTCCCAGAGTTAGCTGTGAATCAGAATGAAGCCTGGGTGAGAATTCCAGTTCCAAAAGAGAGTTACTGAGTGAGTGTCAGAGCTGGGATGACATGCCAGGAGTCTTGATGCCCAGAACCAGCCGCTAGCTGGCTGTATTAGTTTCCTGTGGCTATTAGAATGAATTGCCACAAACTTGGTCATTTAAAACAATAGAAATTTGTTTTCTCACAGTTTTGAATGCCAGTATTTCAAAATCAGTATCTGTGGGCTAAAATCAAGCTCTCAGCAGGGCTGGAGGCCCTGGGGAGAATCTGTTTCTCTTCCAGCTTCCAGAGGCTGCCAGCATTCCTTGGCTCGTAGCCACATCACACCAACCTTTGCCTCCATTTTCAAGTTGTCTTCTCCTCATGAGTGTGTTGAATCTCCCTCTGTCTCTCTGTTGTAGGGATACTTGTGATGACATTTAGCTCCCACCTGGATAATCCAGGATAATGTCTCCATTTAAATAGTCTTAACTTAATCACATCAGAGAAGTCCCTTTTCCAAACAGGATGACATTTCCAGGTTCCAGGGATTAGGACCTGATATTTTTGGGGGCCACTATTCAGCCTATCACACCAGCACTAAGGGCTACATAGAGAATAAACATTTTCTGAGGTTAGAAATGGAGGGGCAGGAGCAAGGGCTATCTGTGAGCTGCTCAGCGGGGACCCGCCACCCTGGTATAGGCAGGGTAAGCAGTATGCAGGGGTGTCATTTTTATCCATGGGGAGGAACACACATTGGCCAGCTTCTAACTAGAATTAAATTTGAGATATTAGGACCGCAGTTCATTGATAAATTCATTCATTCATCAAAAAATTATTGAGTACTTTCTATCCTAGCCCTTTGGAGGTTACACTCCAGACAAGAAACAGATGAGTCAAGAGGCTATCACAGGAACCCTCATAGGTGCTGGATTTTCAGGCCTGTCTGGGAAGGCTTCCAGGAGGGGACAAGGTGGGAGTTAGCCAGGCAGACCCAAGATAGGGAAAGAAAAACTTAGCAGAGCAGCATTAACAAACCTATGTGATCAAGACTGAACCTGCTTTTCGCCTGCTGAGGTTGCCTGTGGGTCATCTTAACACTGAGATGAATCCCCATCAAGAGGCAGATGTTTGATCTTGCCGTTTTAAGTGCACCTAGTATCTTTGCCCCTCACACCCCTCCATAGGGGTGAAACTCGCTGAAGTAGAAAGGACAGATTCTGCCGGTGGCTGCAGAGTGACCGGCTCATCTTCCACTGTTGCAGGCCCTACTGTTGTGCACAATGGCAGGCAGACAGGCAGACTGGCCAGCCGTGAAATCTGAACGCAAACTGGCTGCTAATTAGAGGCTTGTCATGTCTAAGGAATCCAGTCCCATGGCACTCTCAGTGTTAACACACCTTCTCTTTCAGAATGTAGAAGTGCGTCCTGGGTTTCTCACAGTGTGAATAGCTTTGCAATGCACTTAGTACAGAAAACAGAGCTGGTTTCCTCCCCTCCCACCTGGTACTCCCACGATGCTAAATGTCCCACCGCCATCCACACCGGGCCCTTCCTGCACAGACTCTGCACAGGTGCGTCTCTCGGCTGCCACACACTTCATTCCCATTCTGACCCCACCCATTCCTGTGGCTTTCAGGTCTCCACTTAAAGGTCACTTCTCTTACTGCATTTCACACAGCCTTGATTAAATATGTGTGTGTGTGTGTGTGAATTGCTTCACATTTTTCTTCTGGAGGGTAGGGGACCAATAGAGTTTTGCTGGCCCCATGCATCCCCCATGACAGGCTTGCATGAAATACTTGTTGAGTGATAAAAGAATAATAACAAAAATCAAAGACATTTTCGAAAGTAAGATATTTAACAGGAGAGGAATGATTTAACAATCATGATACATCTACTCTGTTAATGTTCTTTAGCCATAAAATACCTTTTAAAAGCATTCTTTTAATTAGAAAAGCTTATAATGTTAGCTGGGCATTGTGGGGGGCACCTGTAGTCCCAGCTACTTGGGAAGCTGAAGTAAGAGAGTCACTTAAGCCCAAGAGTTTGAAGTTGCTGTGAGTTGTGATGCCATAGCTCTCTACCTAGGGCTACAGCTTAAGACTATCTTTAAAAAAAAAAGAAAGAAAGAAAGAAAGAAAGAAAGATTATAATGTTGAATAGAAAAAGTGTGATGAAAAGCTACACATGGTCTAGTTTCAATTTTACAAAACTTGCATGTTTGTGTGAAAATCTATCAAAATAGTCCCAGTTACTTAAGAGGCTGAGGTGGAAGGATTGCGGATTGCTTGAGATCAGGAGTTCAAGACCAGCCTGGGCACCATGGTGAGACCACTGTCTCTTAAAAAATAAGAGAGAAGGAAGAAAGGGAGAGGAGAAGGGAGGGAAA
>CAUYQV010129051.1:0-34291 GCA_963574575.1 Galagoides demidoff
AATCCAATTTAAAACTAGTCATTATGCATCATGTAGTTTCTTGATTGACCAATGAAGATGCTTTAATGTAGTGGTAGCAAAGGTGTAACCACAGGTGAGGTAAAATGAATGAGTAGTATGCTAGTTCCCTCTGGAGGCTCAAATGGAAAACCTGACTTTCTTTCTATTTCCTTTTCTGAGGGCTACCTACATTCTTGGGCTCATGAACTCTTCTTTGCTTCACCACAGACCGTTATTCCTATTGTCACATTTCCTACTATTGTCCTCTTCCTTCCCTTTTATGAGCACTCTTGTGATTATATTGAGCCCACCTTGATAACTTGGATCTCTTCACATCAAGGCATTATTCAGCCTACCATACTATTATTACGCTCATTTTAACAACCAAATGACTAAGCAGATGCTCAGTGAAGTATTGTTGAACCTTGCGGCTCTAGACCACACAGGTTTTTATGTGTCAAACATAGGAGTTGAACTTGGGTAATGTGGCTATAAATAGAGGTTGTTAACAACTTTGCTAATTCTTTCTTTTGTGTTTATTTAATTAATTGTTTTCACTAAAACACATGTTCCATCTGAGCAGGATCTAAGTTTTAAATAAATAAAACACCTGTTGGAAATAATAAATGAATTTTACATAAATAAAATAAATAAGTAAATAAATTTTAAATAAATAAATAATTTTAAATAAAGAAAAGACCTGTTGGAAATAGTAAATGAATTGTGGTGGGCTTTTACAAATGGACATGTATACAGTATTTAGAAAGGATTTTCATAGTCATATCATGATGTAGTATTTGTTATAAATGGCAAGCACTATTCTAATAATATGAAAACATTAATTTATTCAATTGTTTTATTTTATTTGATTCATTTTTGTTTCAGGTTAATTTGAGGGTACAAAGTAAGAGGTTACAATGTTTGCATTTGTCAGGTAGAGTCCCTGTTATAGTTGTGTCCCATCCCAAAGAGGTGCGCCATATACCCTGAGAATTGTGCCTGTTAATGGAAGAACATCCATTTCTCTCCTTCCTCCCCTCTACCAGTTCCCTTGTCCCCTGCCCCTGCTTGAATTGATTTGAATTTTTCTCTTATAAGGGTATGTATTAGATCATCTACTGCCTTCATATTAGTATGAGTACACTGGATACCTGCTCCTCCATTCTTTTGATGCTTTACTAAGAAGAGTATGTTTCAACTCCATCCAAGTTAATACACAAGATGTAAAGTCTCTATTTTTTTAATGACAAAATAGTATTCCATGGTATATACATACCACAGCTTGTTCCATGGTATACATATATGACAGTGTAATCAGAAACCAAGTTTTTTCCCATGAATTAAAAGATAAAATACAATTATTCCTTAGTTATTCTTGGCAAATGAAAAACATTCAGAGAGTATAATGGCTGATAGCCTAGGTTCTGAATCCACTCTCTTAGCAGGAACACACAGAAGGGATTCTCATGTAGAAAAGATGAATAAAAAACTGTATGGGTGGACATTTGATTCAGGTGAGTCCTGTCCTCATTCAGATAGATAAGAATTTTTCTAGAATATACCTATAACATAGAATTTGCTCCATTCATATTTAATAGACTATTTGCAATCGGCTTAACTGTCAGGCCTTGCAAGCATGAGATTTGACATAATGTGGTAATATCAGTGTGTCGAAACAAAAGAGTGTCACAAAAACCAAGTTGTATTTGAGGTCTACATGGAAGTCCTAGGCAGTGTGTTGGCTTGTTTCCCTTGCCTTATGGAAGAGGTAAGGTCATCACAGAAAAGTACAAAAGAATCATTCTTCAAGAGCCTAATGGAAAATGGAGAGGGATGTCAGTGATATGGAGTCACATAATGACCATCATGTCATCATAATGTCATCATCATTAATCACATAAATCTACAGGAACTTAACAAACAACCTATCACTCTACAAAAGAGTGTGGACAAGGACAATGAACATCATCTCCCAAGGCAAACACAACAGGCTGGCCTGAGCTCCTTGTTAGACAATAAAATATAAACAGGACTTTCTAGGCGGCCATCCAGTTTGCAGAGTGTCTGGCTAAACCAGGACTGGTTTCGAAACCTGATACAATTCACTGCAAGAGCACAGAGTATCCTATATGACAACATGCTGCACACAGATGAACCAAGTGTCCAAATCACCTGTGGAACGTAATTAAAAAATGAGGACCTTTAGAGGACCACATCCATGACACAATTAAGAGTCCAAGGACAAGGCAAACAGGAAATCCAGATCACATGTCTTTTCTGCTGTTGATGCTAGTGCTGCCCATTGCATTAAATTGTAAGTGTTTCTGGTTAAATTTTTTAATGAGTGTTCCAGGAACTAATGCCACCAGCGTAATGGCCAAGAGCTTTAAGACAGTCTCCCAGGAGAAAAGAGCATCCAGGGAGGTTAGGGTGGACAAGATGGAGCCTGTCTGTACACAGGGGAAATTGTATGGTATCAAACCAGTAAGAACTGAGAAGGAGAATAACTGCGCAATAGGCATGTTCAGAATTGGGGCTGAGAGGTTCAAGAACCAGTTTGGTGTCATGGGGAAAAGTCTCAAAAACAGTAAGAAAAAAAAAAAAAGCTGTTTCTGTTTTCCTCCACCTTCCTCTGAAGCAAGACCACTTTATCAGGCAAGTAGGAGACCACCAGCTGTTTGCCAAAAATACCAGAAAGCAGGTAGCAGCAAGTGGCGCCCACTGAGGTCAGTACACTGCACAGCAGAAACCCCAGCCATAGCCCAAACAAGGCACCAGCTAAAACATTCAGGAAGCTGGAGCCAGGGAGGGCAAAGCCCTGTTTGTAGAGGTAGACCCTACAGAAGAGCAGGAACACGTAGGCCTGGCGTTTCTTCTGGTACTCCCGCAGGACCTCAGGGAGCTCCTGCTGCGCTCCAGGTCTGAGGGCAACCCCAGAAACCTTGCCTCCGTCATCTGGGCAATCCTTGATTCCATCACTAATCAATTATGAGCACATCCTGTTAGTTCACAGGAGACTATTTATCTTAGTACGTGCATGTCTCCCACGAACAGCAGAGCCTTCTCAGCTGTCTCCAGTCTCCTTGGTGGAGCCCAGTCTCCGCCCGCAGGGCAGTCGCATGGATGGCAAGTACAAAGCAAAGGTGCAGCCGGCGCAAACCAGGAGGCCGAGCGGCAGATGCAATTTAGCACCGCAACCCGGAGCTCATTGGCGGCGCTGGGACCTCGCCACGCGGACTCCGCAACATATATTTTCTATGAATCCAAGTTCACTTTCAAATAACACTGTCTTGTTTTTTGGGTAATAAAGTAATAAAGTAATCCTAATTTGTCCCTCCAATTTGTTACATAGTTAATGTCATTCAATTTATTTTGATACTTATCCAAACCTATTACCAAATACGTTGTTGTTGTTGTTACTTTGAACAAACTAAAATCTATTAGGTCAGCTACGACTAGGAAAAATGCAAGTATATTGCCGTCAGTTGCTCCTCGAATGCCCCTCTTCTTCTTACATAAATAGATCACTGCTCTACTTATATAATTTTCTTGTCTCAGAAACATTCCTTTTGAACTTCCTACAAGGATGAACTAAAAAAATTTCGTAATTTGTTTTTGTGAGTTTTTATTTCTTTTTCACTTAAAAAGACTTTTTTTTTTTTGCACACAGAATCAAGATGGGTGGGTTTGGTTTCAAGAGTTTAAATATTTTGCTTCACACTCCTCTTGTTTGTCCAATGTCATTCTTACTCATTTTCTTTATAACTAAGGTGGTTTTTCCCTTAGCTTCTTTCTGGGTTTTTACTATGTGTTCATTGTGTTATTTTGAATTCACTATGTAAAGACGTTGACTTTTTGTGCCCCAAATATGTTTTATGTGTCATCCAGAATTCTCTTCAGAGTCCACAGATCCGTGGTGCAACTGGCTGTCACGTCTCCTTAGTAGGCTTCAGTCTGGAACATTTCTTTAGCTATTTCTTGACGCTTTTTCAGAGTGTAGGCTGAATATATATAAAGTGTCTCTCAATTTAAATTTGTCTGATATTTCCTAATTATTAAGTTCAGCATATGTGCCTCTGACCAGAATATAAGTACGTAACACTCTTCTTCTCATTTTGGGGTGACATACATTTTCAATCTGTTCCATTGTGAATGAAGTTGATATGATGACTGTCAATAGATTTGGATACTGGCTAGTGATACCCTCCACTGGAAGGTTACTCTTTGCAACGATGTAATTTAAAATTATGTTGTGGTTAGACACTTTGAAATTGGTAATTATCTATTCCTCATGAAATTTAAAGTTACTCATGTATTCATTAATATCAATAAGTAATCATGGATTCAATTGCTTCCAATAGGTTATAATCCAATACTATTATCCTTTATTTTGTGCTCAAAGTGTCTCCTAAATGGCTAGATCCTATTTCCCTTTCCATGACCCATTCAATCCTTGAGAATTTTTTTTTGCCTGTTTATTTGATTGTTTCAGTTTTTGTTTTTGTTTTTTTTTTTTTTTTTTGACATAGCAATTATATTCTCAGCTTCCCTTGCAATTTTTCTGCCTGGGATCTCTAATCCACCATTTCTCTGAGGAGTTCTGAGTATTTTTTTTGAAAGCAAGGCTCAGAGTCAAGATGTATGCATTAGTTATGCTCATTGTTAGCATGGTGCCAGAGGGCCCAGGTTTCCCAGAGAACAGAGCTAAGGAATATTTATAATTCCATATCATTGTTGATATAATGTGTATATTAATGAGAAAGAAAATGAAATCACTTCTCTTTATCAACACAAAGAGGTATCAACACTTCAAGATGTATGAAAATAAAGACCTGGACAACTACATAAAAGGAATCAAAAATCTACAAGAAATGTTGGAAAGAGCCTTTTCTTCTTCTCAGAGGCAGATTCTGATCCTGGAAACAAAAGTCCACAGTCATTTAGCCATGAGGGTAAAGGAAAGCTCATCTTCTGCAGAGAAGAGCTTGCAGACATGAAGCAGATAATCTCCCAACTGTGATTAAGAGTCCATTTCTAGATAGAAATCCTCAGGCAGATGGTGATCCTGATGAAACATTTGTCAGGGAGCATTTGCTCCCTGATGTCTATGCATAGGGTATGGTTCCTCTCCTCAGACAGTCACTTTGGACGCAGGCTGTCTTCCATGTTCATTTCCCATCTCAAGTTTCCCATGAACCCAAAATAGCTATTTCTAAAATTACAAAAGAGAAGCTTTCTCATGTTGATCTACAGTTATTTATCTACTAGTTTTAAATTAGTATTGAGGGTGGTGCCTGTGGTTCAGTGTGTAAGGCGCCAGCCGGCCCCATATACTGAGGGTAGAGGGTTCAAACTGGACCCCGCCAAACTGCAACAAAAAAATAGCAGGGCATTGTGGTGGGCACCTGTAGTCCCAGCTACTTGGGAGGCTGAGACACAAGAATTGCCTAAGCCCAGGAGTTGGAGGTTGCTGTGAGCTGTGTGACGCCAAGGCACTCCACCGAGGATGATGAAGTGAGTCTCTGTTTCTGGAAAAAAAAAGAAAGAAAGAAAAAGAAAACATTAGTATTGAGTACACAATTAAATTCAAGAAGAGGAGAGGGGGAAGCAGAGAGAGGGCTCAGTAAGCGCCCACCTTAATGGTACAATGTAGAGGTTTATGCCAAGCCAACTGGGGGAAAGACTCGACTACAACATGGATGTTACCCAACAAATACAAACAAAGTAACTTGATTGTATCTTCCTGCATATTAACCTGAAATTTAAAAAAGAGAGGGTCCTTCTTTCCCCCAGAATCCCACTTTTAATCTCTGCTCTTCTTAGAACCAGTTTCTGGAAGGTCCAGAGTCCAGTTGTAGGTCCTGAGGAAGAAAGGTCTCTGTGTGGATCCTCAGACCCAGATGTGGTCCTTCCAGCCCCTTCATCCCTCATTGTCTCAAGGATTTTCAGAAAAACTAAGGTCAGCACATTCAAATCAGGAAAAGTATCTGTCCATCCCTGCTTCCAGTGACACACTCTGGGAAAGGAGCTCTGGAGCTAGACAGAAGTGGGTCCTTTTTCTAAGTCAATGATGTGGTGGGGAAACTCATCCTTGTGGTCATGGTGGACTGGCTTGATCAGTCTCATTTCCCATGGATTACAATCCTTCAATCTGGAGAATCTTCTCACAAAAAAACAGTTCATGGAAGTCACTGGGGAAGAACCCAAATCAGGAAGATGCTAGAGGGGACTCCAGTGCAAAGAACCTGCACAGATTAGGGTCTCTGAATACACAGCTTCTCACTAACCCATACTCCATGTATGCTTTTACCGGTGCTCTTTTGAAGTTTCCCTGTATTATAGTCTTCAGGATATCCTTATTCAGTAAACATTATTTAAGTTATTCTCATTCTATTTTACTTTCCAGATGATATGAATGTTAACGTTTTGGAGTATTTCATTGTGGTAAGACATAGATAACATAAAATTAACTAGTAATTGTTCTTTAGAATGAAGTTCAGTGGCATTAAATATAATCACATTATTACACAACCCATATCACTATCACCAGAACTTTTCATCTTACAAAACTAGAATTCGTGGATGGGTGAAGGGAGGGTAATTGGTGGGACCACACTTATGGTGCATCTTACAGGGGTGCATGTGAAATTTACTAAATGTAGAATATAAATGTCTTAACACAATAACTAAGAAAATGTCATGAAGTTTACGTTAACCAGTTTGATGAAAATATTTTCAATTGTATATAAAACCAGCACATTGTACCCCATGACTACATTAATGTACATAGTTATGATTTATTTTTTTATGATTTAATTTTTTTAAAAAACTAGAATTTGTATCATTAAAGAATAACTCCCATCGTCAAGTTTTTGTCCCTAACAACCACCCATATGATAACACATAGAAACTTTCTGCCACTATGAGTTTGTGTTTTCTAGATACCTTATAATTGGAATCATAGTTTTTTATATAGTTATGAAATGCTTAGTTCACCCACGTAATGCCTTCAAATTTTACTCATCTTGCAGCATGTGTCAGAATTTTCATTCCTTTAAAGCATAAATAGTATCCCATTTTATGTATCAAGCACATTTTGTTTATCCCATTGGTTCCTCAGTGGATACTGGGGTGCTTCTACCTTTGGATTTTGTGATTGCTGCTGCTAAGATCAGTGGGGACAAATCTCTCTTTCATTTCCAGTTGTAATTACATTTGGGTTCATATCCAGATGTGGAATTGTTGGATCATATTTTAAATTATCTTTCAAATATTTTTCACAGTGGCTGCATCATTTTACATTCCCATAAGAAGAGCACAAGTCTCCCAATTTCTCCACATCCTCTATTACACTTAACAACTGCTATTTTTTTTTAAACAACTATCCTAATGGGTAGGAAGGTAGGGTCTCACTGTGGTTTGCATTTGCATTATTCTAATGATCACTGATGTTTGTGCTTGTTTTTAAGTGCTAAGTCACCATTTTTTACCTTCTTCAGTCAAATGTTCATTTGAGTCTTTCCCATTTTTTAACCAGTTTGTTGTTTTTGGTTGATGTTGTTGAGTTGTGGGAATTCATGATATGTTTTGGATTTAACTCTAAATGGAGTTATGAATCCACATATTTTCTCCGAGTCTGTGTTTGTCTTCACACTCTTTTGATAGTGTTCTTTGATGAACAAAGTTAACTTGATAAAGACCAGTTTATCTATCTTTTCTTTGATTGCCTATGCTTTTGGTATCATATTCAAGAAGTCTTTGTGAAATCCAATGTTATGAAGCCTTTCTATAAGTAGTAAATTATTATTCAGAAGGTTAATCTAATATCCCCAGATCTAGTGTTTTCTCTAATCCATTTAGGCACCCAAATCTGTAAAATACCTAAACGCCCTTCCTTCTTTTAAAGTTTTCTAAACCATTGTGGTGAGAGAAGCAGAAAATACTTCCAAGACTTGATAAATGTCACCTAATGCAAAAAGTACATTCCTGCTAGGTTTTGAGTGGTAGAATGTTTGTGAAATAAATGCAACCCTTACAAGGAAAATTATAGCATTGAATGCATAGGAAAATGCTGTCTTTCACAAAAAGGGGAATAATATAAAATTAGTACACTAAGAATCAATTTAGGAAAGTGGAAAATAGTTAATTTTCCCCACAGTAAGCAGAGGAAACAAAATAAGAAAAAATTAGAACAGAAATCAATGAAATTAGAAATAAAACACTAGAAAAATAGGCAAGACAGACTATTTCCCACACCTTTACTAACACAATAAAATTTTTTCACTTGCTAATCAAGAAAATTTAAAGTAGAATAATGTATGTTTAATTTGTACCTTTTTATTTTTAAGTTATTTTTATAAGTTTAACAGCCAATTCCATTTACTCATCTCTAACCTATCTACTCAGTTCATTTGCCCATGTTCATATTACCTTAGAAGTTTATCAGGAAATCTGGCATATTGTTTAATACAAACCAGCAAGTTATTTCATAACATGTGTAATATAAACACCATATTGTAAAGAACCACTTTTAATCTCACCTATATGTGTGTGTATATAATATATGCTATGCTTTAATATATGGCCATGCACAATTATGTGTGTAGATACATACACACACCTATACACATGTTTTGTCTTAGTAAATTATAATGGCTTTCTCTAGTCAATGAGCTTAGAAAAGTTTAATGGATGGTGTCACTTCTCATCCTATATATGTCAAAACAGAAGAAAGGGGAGAATATGACTAGGATCTGTTGCCTATACATGCTCATTTGTTGATGCTGGAGAGATGGTGTGAGTCTTATCACTTTACCAAAAAACATCAAATTACCAGCAATTATATATTAGGTTAAACCAATGAGATAGAAAGTAAGAAAACAGAATCAAATCTGGGAGGCTTTCCAGAGATTTTGTTCTCTTGTATGGGGAGTGAGGAATCACACTCAGAACACTTGAGTAGCAATATAAAAGGAATCATCAGATGATTGTAAGTGGAACAGGAAGTTGGAAGAATATTCTAAATCTTTATTTTTTATTAATGATCACACTTGAGCAGGGCATGAATTTCAACACTTAACGTTTACTCTCATCACTGATCCTATCAATATTTCCCTAAAGTTTTGAGCTGCACCTGGACACAGGTTCTCTCTTTCAAATCCAAACCTCCAGTGACTCTTGGTGACATTCAGCCAAGAGAGCTTCCCTATCCTCCCGCCCTTTGTCTCTCTCTGTGCTTGTTGTTATGAGGAAAGGGTGGCTTCCAGGGACTCTGTTGTCTTTAATTTCTTACTGGTATTATGCACACAAGAAGGAGAGTCTACAATCTGACTCAGCAATTAATAGCACTTTTTATTTAGAACATGCACAGGAGAAACAACTAAACAACTCTTCATTATTATATGCTAATTATTTTTCTCTGTTTTCTAGTGACAGCATATTAACAATTCAAGTATTGTCATATGTGGCAGTAAATACTATGTTACAGTGTGTGGGGAACAGCAGATATAGTTGCATGGAAAAATTCCAGAAACTGTCCTTAATGGGCATTTGTTATTCACTGCATCCTAAAGGAATGGGAAGACATGAGACAATGGTCAGAGAGGACATCCCTAATAGTAGGAGGGAGAGGAAGGGTGCCATCCTTAAGGGACAGGTGCCACAACAGCCACAGCAGCCAGATGATTTGCCCTTCTTCACACAGGAATAAAGCAGATCTCGTATAAGGGTGGCAAAGAAATAGTCCCAGAGAAAACTGATGTAATGTCAATCTTCTTTGTATCAATCACAGATTTCAGGTTGAAGTTCTGTAGAATGCTGGTTAGGAATAAGAAAAGCTCCATGCGAGCCAGTCCCTCTCCCAAACAAATCCTTTTGCCTGAAAATAATAAATACAAAGAGGAGTTACTACTTACATGTAACTGTGACTAAAACACTGTGTGACTCTCATAAACAAAATATGCAGCAACACATTGATGAATGCTTGGATGGATAGATGGAAGGATGAATGGATGGATAGAAAGATAGATGGATAGACAAGTGAACAAAACTAGGCACACTTCCCATCCACCTCATACGTGATCTCATATCCACCTAATATGTGATCTTAACAAAGGTCTGTCATAGGACTAATACATCACTAAGTATCAGCTCCACACCAAGCACTTCATTAAAATTTCTCACATTGTAACTGCTCTTGTTATGTTTTGAGTTTAAATCAGTCTTGATACAAACACATCCATATTTTTATGTTTCCTGTTCCTAGTCTGAAATTCTATGACCTTTCCTTCCATTCTTCACATCTTCTATTCTCAAATCAGGCCATATACACTCTGCATGAGTCTCCAACACACCATGGAGTTTCAAGTTTTTTAGGTATTAAGCTGTTCCTTTTGACCAAGATGCACTTTTCAGGATATAGGTCAAATTTTATTTCCTCTTTGCTCTCTTTGTCATCCCCTCAAGTAATAAAATCTTGCCCTCTGGGTTTCTTCAACATCATATTCATACTTTCAATCAAGCATGGATCACATAGAATCATTATTGCCTCTTTATTAATTATTTAATTTATTGATTTTTCTATTGTGCTAAAATGTGACTTCTTGAAGAGAGGGTTATCCTTTTCATCTTGCTCTCTACAGGGCCAGAATTTAAAAGAGCCATAAAAGGTCACAGAATAAAGGAAGGAGACGGCATGGCCAGAAATTCAGCACACACATTGCGAGAGCAGAGAGCCAATATCCAAGATGTTTGGCGATGACTAGAAGAGCAGGATGTTGTGCAATTGTTGCAGAGGATCTGGCTTCCTTCCCAGTGTTTTCCCTGGCCCCATGCTTAGTTGGCAAAGATTCAAACATCCTCAATTTAGAGCAAATGTCCTACTCCCATGGTTCATTACCTCCTTAAAAATGTCTTGCCTTGTCTTTCTTTATTCCATTTTCTGTCTCCTTTCAGGTAGGTCCTCTTTGAATGTTGCTTACACCAACTTATGTTTCAGTGTTGGGAATGAGAGTGTGAGAAGCAGGCTGTGCTCCCCATGTGCCCTACACCCAGCAACCTTGCTTTCCTCCTTCACAGCCCTGTCCTACTGAATTACAATGGGCTATTTATACATCTGCCTTTCCAACAGATGTATAAATGGGTGGGGTGAGGCCCTGTGGTGACCATTCTTTCTTGTTTATATGTGAATTCCCAAAATTTATCTGTGCGATGAGTACACCAAGTGAAAGATACTCAGTGAAACTGGAGAGTGAGAAACATTTGTAGTGGCAGATGAGAAACTTCTAAATAAGTTTTTCCTTTTTGGAAGAGTTCTTGAGCTCCTCACTGGTGTATCCAGGGCAGAATCCAACTTACCCATACATCAGCTTTCCTAATCATAAAGGTCTGTTTCATCTCTCCAGAGACCACTAGTCTATCCAATAGCAAGGATGGGTAATGATGGAGGAAGCACAGGGGCATTGGTGGTGGGGTTCCAGATCATGTCCAGGGAATAATTCTACCAGCCCCAGAGGATTTCCAACTAATCCCCCAAAGTGATCCTGTCTCTAAAGTAAAAAGTCAAATTAATTTGTATTACCTGTTGAGAAAGGCATGAAAAAGTCACTTTTCTTAAAGTTGCCACTTTCATCCAGAAAGTGAGCAGGGTTGAATGTCTCTGGGTCAGGGAACTCATTGTCATCATGCAGCAATGATGTCAGGGATGTCATTATCATTGTTCCCTGGAGACAACAGACATAGGTAAACCAAGTTTAAAGAAAATAGAGATTTGGAGGAAAATATAGTAAATATCTAGCTAAAAATCTTTTGATTAACAGATGAGAAACACAGGTCCATGGAAGAACCATAACATTTCCATAGACATACCCAATTAAAAACAAAATGATTTTAAGGCCATGGCAATGATCTTACTAAAGTGGTCTCCAATCACATTTGAAATCCTGAGTACTTGGTTACTCCAGTGATAAACCTTCTGAATCTGTTCTCCTTATCATCAGGCTTGGACACCAGGGTTTGTGCCCATTGACTGCTCTATTTCATCAGCTAGATTTCACAAATGCTACATATAGATTACAGTGCAAAACAAAATTGTCTGTTGGCATATGACACATCCAGTGTCATAAAACTTTTTAAAATAAACATACCATATAGTTTAAAATGGTGTTGTCTAACATGAGAACAAAAAGTACAGTAACAAGTACAAAACCAGAGAGTGTGTTTATCATTGCCATGCACTTTGTTTGTCTTCATTTTAAAATGTTGGGGAGATAGATATTCATTAGAGATTGACCCTAAAGTAAAATGACAGAAGGGATGATAACATTAGGAAAATCATCATTGTGGGACTAGTTAAGTCAGAATTATCAGTTCAGACAAGGATTATCAATTAATACTAAAGCTGTTCGGTGTGTTGATTTGGGAAAGAGGATTTTAATGCAGTCTTAAAGTACCATGTCATGAATTTTTATAACTTATATATAAAGACCAAAATCTTCACAAGATAACACCCTATTACTGAGGAACTTAACATAACCAATACTAGCATAAGTGATATAGGTGCATCTGTCTCACCACTGAGATTCTGTGGGATATTCAAAGCACCTATGCCTTATTCTTGCCAAAATCATAACTGCAATCTAATCTAATCTATAAGTAGAATGTGTGTTCTTTGACTTAGTAGTAAATTGCAAAGAAATAAAAGCTTCAAAAGTTCTAGTAAAATTGGGAAAATTTATATATAGGCTGTGCATATTCACATTCAATAACTTCCAGAGTATGGATAGTACTTTTATTATGGAGGAGAAAAATCTTTGTTCCTGGGGCATACATATGAAAGTACAGATGTATGGAAAGATATAAAAGCATATATATACATAAATGTGTTTTATTTTATTTAGATTTAATTATTTAAAAACATGAAGATGGGGAAAAACTCCATCCTCTAAATATTTAATATTAAATGCCTATAATTCTGATTTTAAGATTATTTCCCTGGATTTTAAGTCAGTAAAACAAGAAAATGCTTTTATAAGACATAAAGCAGCTCTATTTTCAACCCTGGAACTTGAACAATAGGAAATTCTTTAGGAAAAAATTGAAACATGACTATTATTTTAAATCATACATAAAAATTAACTTGAAATGTGTGGATATCTTAATGAGAATGTTAAAAAAAAAAAAGCTTCTACAAAAAAGGAAGGGTATACCTTTTGACCACTTTGTGGCAAATATTCTTCACACATAAGGCACAAAAACCACAAATCAACCTTCCATCGCTGCCTAAACTTTGAACAGAAAAGTCTTCTACTGGGCATGAACAAACAATAGCCCATGCATACAGATAGCCAACCAGCTGCTTTTGCATATCCCAGTAACTAAAAATGTTTAAGTTGAAAAAATGAAAAGGAATAATATTTTTCACACATGAAAAATTGTGAAATTTAAATCACATTCTCCATAAAAATTGACACATATCCATCCTCATTCTTTCACACGTTATCTTTGACCACTTCCATGACACAATGGCAGAGCTCAGGAGAACAACACAAAACCGTGAGCCTACAAAGTCTAAAATATTTACTCTCGGTCGCATTACAGAAGAAGTTTGCCAACTCTTGTCTTAAACCATTATCTCCCCTCTGGATCAATGGCTTCAGCCTGGGACAAAGAGAAAACTTATCTGCCATGCAGCACCTCATATGCTAGTATATCCCTTGCAGAAAGGAGTGAATAGGTCAATAGGGATCTGGGCTCTATTGTGGCTCAGTGAGTAGGGCACTGGCCCCATATACAGAGGGTGGTGAGTTCAAACCTGGCCCCAGCCAAACTGCAACAAAAAATAGCCAGGCATTGTGGACACCAGTAGTCCTAGCTACTTGGGAGGCTGAGGCAGAAGAATCACCTAAGCACAGGAGTTGAAGGTTGCTGTGAGCTGTGACTCCATAGCACTCTACCAAGGGTAATAAAGTGAGACTCTGTCTCTAAAAAAAAAAAACAACTCAGCATGAGCCACCCTAAGGCATAGCAAATGGGGATCTCCACAGATGTAGTGCTTCCCTCAGCGAGGATCCCAAAGCTGATGCAGTGGATGGGGGAGACTGACAATCTCTGTCTGATTTTTGTATTTCCCATTTAGGCAGGTACAGGGAAAGAACAAGTTTCATGAACATTATTCTTAGACCCAAGAATTGAGACACAAAAGCTGCATCTTTGGTGAAACAGAGTGGATTGAAGTCCTAATCCTTGCACCAAATTAATGGTCAGGGTGAGCCTCATAATCCCTGGGTAAAGTTCTCAGTTCTGCCTCCTGAAGATGCCATTAGTAATCACAAAATTCCCAATATCATTAATTCTTTCCCCATAAAAATGTAGTACTTGGTAAAAATAGAACAAAGGTTGACCCATCTAACAGGATAATGTACATGGAAATTCCAAATGAATCTACCAACAAATTATTAGCAATGATTAAAAAGGTTAGTAGATACAAGGGCATCAGAATGACAAAACCAATTACATTTCCATTTATCAGGTGTAAAGAAATGAGAAAGGCACTTAAAAAATGTATAGCACCAACAAAATATCAATTATCCAGGAAAAATCTGGCAAGAGATTTGCAAATCATTCCACTGGAAACACATCAGTACTGAGAAAATAGGAGAAAATCCAAATAGATGTGAGTATGACCATATGCATTAATTGAAAGATTCATCACCTCAAGATGTGAATTCTTTCCAAATTGACTATAGATTTAATGTCACCCTGATAAAAAATCCAGAGGAGTGTTTCGGAAAATTGATAAAAATTATACCTTTAATATTTATTTAAAAATATAAACACCTAAGAGTAGACAAAATAATATTAATGAAATAGAACCAACTTGGAAAACACACACTGTCAGATATCAAGACCTCTTATAAAGCTTTATAGTCCTAAACAAAAGAAAATACATCCTATTAAGTTACCACAAAGCTGAGTTTATTTATTTATTTATTTATTTATTTATTTATTTTGAGACAGAGCCTCAAGCTTTCTCCCTGGGTAGAGTGCTGTGGCATCACAGCTCACAGCAACCTCCAACTCCTGGGTTCAAGCAAGTCTCCTGCCTCAGCCTCCCACGTAGGTGGGACCACAGGCACCTGCCACAACACCTGGCTATCTTTTGGTTGCAGCCATCATTGTTGTTTGGCAGGCCTGGGCTGGATTCAAACCCTCCACCATAGGTGTATGTGGTTGGCGCCTTAGCCACTTGAGCCTCAGGCATCAAGCCACTGAGTTTATTTTTTCTTTTTCCACGTTATTTTTATTTTCACTTCACCTTACTCAAATTTTATTTCTATCTTTGTTCCTTTTTTTCCTAATTTTTATTAAATCATAACTGCATACATTTATGGAGTACAATATGATAATTTGATATACAATGTGGAATGCTTAAATCAAACTAATTAACATAGCCATCTCACTTACTTACTTTTGTGGTAAGCCATTTATAATATAATCTTAGTTGTTTTGAAATGTACCCTTGCATTGTGTTCAACAGATAATGTCCCTCCAAATACCTTCCTCCCACTTGCTCTCCTTCTTCACCTCCCTGCACCCTCTTCTACTGGACTATCTTTGTTTTTTATTATTCATGTGAAAATGTAAGTGTTAATTTATTAGATATTCAGTACATTGGATATTTTTTTTTCATCATTGAGATACTTTACTAAGAAGAGTATGTTCCAGCTCCATTCAGGTAAATATAAAAGATGTAAAGTCTACCTTTTTTAATGTCTGCGTAGTATTCCATGTTATACCACAATTGGTTAATCCATTCCTGGTTTGGTGGGCATTTAGGCTGCTTCCATGAGTTGGCTATTGTGAATTGTGAATTGAGCTGCAATAAACATTCTCCAAACTTCTTTCCAAAAAGGTCGTATTAGGTTGCATTCCCACCAGCAGTGTAGAAGTGTTCCCTTCTCTCCGCATCTATGCCAGCGTCTGTAGTTTTGGGATTTTGTGATGTGAGCTAATATTACTGGAGTTAGATGATATCTCAAAGTGGTTTTGTTTTGCATTTCTCTGGTGATTAAAGATGGTGAAAATTATTTCATGTTTTTGTAGGCCATATGCCTGTTGTCTTCATAGAAGTTTCTATTCAAGTCTCTTGCCCACAAAGAAATGGGGTTGTTTGTTCTTTTCTTATTGATTACGTTGAGTTCTCTGTGGATTCTAGTTATCATAACTTTGTTGGAATCATACCCTGTAAAAACCTTCTCTCATTCTGAAGGCTGTCTCTTTGCCTTACTTATAGTGCCCTTAGCTGTGCAAAAGCTTGCTCAGATGCCAGTAATACATTTTTGGTGCTGCTTCAATTGCCCGGGAGGTCCTCCTCATACAATATTCTCCCAGGCCAATATCTTCAAGTGTTTTCCCTGTACTGTCTTCTACTATTTTTATAGTTTCATGTCTTAAGTTTAAGACTTAACATTTATCCAATGAGAATCAATCTTTGTTGGTAGTGAAAGGTGAGGTTCCAGTTTCAGTCTTCTACAGGTCACTAGCCAGTTCACCTAGCATCATTTGTTAAATAAGGAATCTTTTCCCCAGTGAATGTTTTGGTTAGGCTTATCAAAGATCAAATACCGATATGTCCTTGTGTACATCTCTAGGTTCTCTATTCTGTTCCATTTATCTACATCTCTATTTTTGTGCCAGTACCATGCTGTCAGTACCATGCTGTCAGTACCAAGTCTGATCACTATAGATTTATAGTATAATCTGAAGTCTGGTAACATGATGCCTCCTGATTTGTTTTTACTTCTAAGTAATGTATTGGCTATTCAAGGTTTTTTCTGATTCTCAAAAAAATGAAGTAAATTTTTTCAAATTCTTTAAAGTATGACAACAGTGCTTTGATAGGGATTGCATTAAATCTTTAGATTGCTTTGGGTAGTATGGACATTTTAACAATGTTGATTCTTCCTAGCCATGGAGCGTAGTATGTTTTTCTATTTGCTAACATATTCAGTTATTTCTTTTCTCAGAGTTTCATAGTTCTCATTATAGAGATCTTTCACTTCCTTTGTTAGATAATTTCTCCAGTATTTCATCTTCTTTGGCACTACTGTAAAAGAAATAGAGTCCTTCACTATATTTCCAGCTTGACTATTGTTGGCATATATAAAAGATACTGATTTGTAAGTATTGGTTTTTTATTCTGAGACACTGCTATATTACTTGATCACTTCTGAGAGCTGTGTAGTTAGTCCCTAAGGTTTTCCAGGTATAAAATCATGTCATCCATGAACAATGAGAGTTTGACCTCCTCTGACCCCATTTGAATGCCCTTGATCCCCTTCTCTTGCCTGATTGCGATGGCTAGGACTTCCAGTACTATGTTGAATAGCAGTGGAGACAGTGAGCATCCTTGTCTAGTTTCAGATCTGAGTGGAAATGTTTTCAGTTTACTTCATTCAATATGTAATTGGTTGAAGGTTTGTGGTAAATGGCCTCTATCAGTTTAAGAAATGTCCCATCTGAAGTGGAGGAGCAAGATGGCAAATTAAGAAGGTTGTCACACTGAGCTCTCCTAGAGAACTGAAAACGAGAGTTAGTCGGATGCTGTTTGGAGAAGAGATTTTGCCTGGAGCTGTGATTTGGGGTGTGCTGTAAGGCAGCAGGGTGCTGGTTGCTGTACAAGAACTGGATCAGTTTGCTGGAGGTCTGATATACTAAGCAAGTCTTGTGCAGGCCAGTGGCAGGAGCCATGGAGCAGCAGCTGCCACTGGGAGCTATAGAGGTACGGTATGTTAGGAAGCCTGTTTACAGTTTTGTGTTTTCAGGGGAAGTGCCTCGAGTGGATTGCCTGGAAGAGAGGGCAAACCAGAACAGTATATAGCAGCCAGACTTGAGGGCTGGATAAAGCAGATTTGCCACTGTTTGGTAACAGTAGACACAGCCATCCTGGGAGGCCCTGGTAGCAAGGGGTTAGCTATTATGGCAAAGTTGTGAGACCAGGTCCCCTCTAGGAACATAGCCATTTTAGTTCTACCTGCTAGGATTTGTCCTCTAATAGTGATATGCTCATGGACTCCAGCACCCCATGAGAACTGTTGTCTGGAGGCATGGTGAGACCTGCATCTGAAGGATTCAGGAGAGATCTGAGTTCCCAACCTGGCAGAACCTGAATGCTGAAGAAATAATCAGGTGATCACTGTGGATAATTAAGTTCGGGATCTGGTTTACACCTGGGTTCTAGAGAGAAGTCATCAGCTGTGTTGTCCACCTCCTAAAACTACAGCATTCCCTGATGTTCCGGCAAAATATTGGAACACAAATATATTTCTACTAAAGTTGTACTCTCCCATCATATATACATTTGCTTTTATATATATATATAATTTTTTTTTGCTTTTATGTATATATATTAGTAACTTTTTTTGAGACAGAGTTTTACTTTGTCACCCTTGGTTGAGTACTGTGGCATCACAGCTCATAGCAACCTCCAACTCCTGGGCTTAGGTGATTCTCTTGCCTCAGCCAAGTAGCTGGGACTACAGGCACTGGCCACAGTGCCCAGCTATTTTTTGTTGCAGTTTGACCAGAGCCAGGTTTGAAATGGCCATCCTTGGCATATGGGGTTGGTGCCCCACCACTGAGCCATAGGCGCTGCCCTTTAATTACTTTATTCTGTTTATTTTTTTCTTCTTGTTGTTAGTATTTTCCTTTTCTGTTTTCTTTCTTTCTTTTGTTTCCTTCTTTTTTTTTTTTTTTTTTTTGGTTTTTCATTTATTTGTTACTGACCTTGCTTATTTTTGGTTATTTAGAGCTTTTCAATATTTTCTATTGATGTGTTTTGTTTCCTGCTTATTTGTATGGTTGGTTCTTTTCTTAACTTCTATTTTCACTTTCAACAAGAGCAAGGGCTCCTGTATTTTTTGGTTACAGTATTTTATTCTCATTTCTCTCTCCATATTTCACTGCAGTACATTCTCTCATTGGACAGAGACTCTTCTCCCTTTCTCATCTCACCCATGATAATCAGCTCTGCAACAGCTAAATTATCCCCTCCCATTTTCTTGACTTTCTCCTTTTTCACTCCACTTCCCTCTCTCTCCTCTATTAGAGACAAAGGTATTTTTAATTTCCTTTATCTATTCTTATCTTAATATAATTTCTTTTTTCTTTTCTTTTTTTTTTTTTTTTTCCTGAGAGCTGGGGGGACACAGCTGTGGTCTGGCAGATAGGCCACAGCAGTGATCTGGCTCACAGGGACTATGAGTCCTTTATACTTCTGTCTCTAGGAAGATAGTATTGGCAAGACCATGCTGCAGAACTTTTCTATTTCATTTTCATTCTTATTTCATTTTTTCTTAGTTTTTTTTTTTTTTGTTGTTGTTGTTTGTTTGTTTTGTTTTAGCTCTTTTCCTTCCTTTCTAGTTTTGGCAGAGGAAAAATCTGGCTATGCTTAGGCTGGTATAGACTACCTGAGCTCAAGAAACTGTCTTGGTCCTGCCCCCTCAGAACTCTTGTGTTACAACTGCAGCCTAAGCACCATCCTGACCAAAACCATTTCTCTGTCACTCTCATTCTCTCCTCATGACCTACTTCACTCCTGTTCTTCAAGGTTTTTTTTTTTTATTCTGTTATTCCTTGCCCTTTCTCGCCTAATTGTGATGGCTAAGACTTCCATTACAATGTTGAAAAGCAGTAGGAACAATGGGCAACCTTCCCTGGTTCCTGATCTGGAAGGAAAAGATTTCAATTTAACTCCATTCAATACAATATTGGATGTGGGTTTGCTGTAGATGGCCTCTGTCACTTTAAGAAATGTCCCTTCTATACCAATTTTCTTAAGTGTTCTGATCATGAATGGATGTGGGATATTATCAAAAGCTTTTCATGCATCTATTGAGAGAATCCTTATTGAATATTTTTGCATTGATATTCATGATATTGGTCTATAACTTTCGTTTTTTGTTGGGTCCTTTCCTGGTTTGAGGGTTAGGGTGATATTTGCTTCATAGGATGTGTTTTTTTTTTTTTTTTTTGAAGAACTCATTAAGGGTTTTTTGAATTTCTGTAATATTTATTGTTATTTCATCTTGATTGTTTCTGATTGATGTTATTAGAGATTTTACTTTTCTCTTTCTTCTTAGGTTAGAAAAGGTTTATCAATTTTATTAATTTTTTTAAAGAGCCAACTTTTGGTTTCATTGATCCTCTCTTTTGTTTTCAATGTCATTTGGTTCTGATCTAATTTTGGTTGTTTCTTTTCTTCTGCTGGGGTTGGGGTTGTATTGTTTTTCCTTTTCCAGTTGCTCAAGTTGACACATTAGTTTGTTGACTTCTTCTTTTTCAGTTTTCTTGATGAAGGATTCTAAAGCTATAAATTTCCCTCATAGGACAACCTTTGCATATCCCACAGGTTTTGATACTTTGTGTCTTCATCATCATTTTTTTCCAAAAATTTGATGATTTCCTTCTTAATCTTGTCTTTAACCCAGCTATCATTCAGCCTAAGGTTATTTAGTTTCTATGACTTTGTTTGAGTATGAAGATTTCTGGTACTGTTGTGTTCAACTTTTATTCTGTGATGGTCCAAGAATATACAAGGAATAATTTCTATTCTTTTAAATTTGTAGAGATTAGACTTATGTCCGAAGATATGATCATTTTTGGAGTATGGTCTGGGGACTGATGAGAAGAAGGTGTATTCAGTTTTAGTAAGATGAAATGTTCTGTAGATGTCTGTTAAGTCCACTTGTTCTAGGGTCTAGTTGAAGTCTATTATTTCTTTATTTAGTTTCTTCTTGGAGGATCTATCTAGAGCAGACAAAGGGGTGTTTAAATCTCCAACTCTTATTGTGCAGGGAGTTATCAAATTGTTCATATAAGTTATGGAGAACTCAACCCTATGTGAGGGTTTTCTTTAAAAACTGAGAAGCATTTAGGTAGATTGCAAAATGTTAATTATTGAAATCTCTTCATTTTGAGTGTTTCCCTTGACAAATATGTAGTGTCCATCCTTGTCTTTCCTTATCTTTGTTGGTCTAAATCCTATTGTACCTGGAAATAAAATTGCAACCGTTGCTTTTTTTCTGATTTCCATTTGCCTGTATTATAGATGTCCATCCTTTTACCCTGAGTCTTTTTTCATCCTGTAGGGTAAGATTAGTCTCTTTATGCACAGATACCTGGTCTGAGTTTTTGTATCTAGTCAGTCAACCTGTGCTTCTTTAGAGGACAATTTAAGCCATTCATATTAATTCAGAGTATTGATAGGTATAGTAGTGTTTTGGCCATCCTATTTTTCAAAAGTCCAGTGGATATTTTTAATTCTTTCACCATTGTGGAAGTTAGGTTTTGTTCTATAAATTCTGGATGAGTTTACTTTGGCGATAGACCATTGTGCCAGTCATTATGGAAAAATGGTTGTGAGTATTTCCTGGAGAGCTGGTTTAGTGATGGCAAATTTCCTCAACAGGTGTATGTCAGTAAAGTATTTGATTTTTCTATCACAAATGAAACTCACTTTAGCTGGACACAGGATCCTGAGCTGAAAGTTATTCTGCTTAAGAAGATTGAAGGTTATTGACCTTCCTCTTCTGGCTTGAAAACCTTAGGTTAAAATATCTGTAGTCATTTTAATATTTCTCCCTTTGTAGGTAATGCTTTTCTTATGTCTGACTGCTTGCAGGATTTTCTCCTTCATACTAACTTTGGGAAACTTAATTACAATGTGTCTAGGAGATGCTTTATTTGGATTGAGTCTTGCTGGGGTTCTGAAACTCTCTACTATCTGAATATCTGTATCTCTTTCAATGCTTGGGAAATTCTCCTCCATAATATATTGGAGTAGAGCATCTGTATCTTTAGGATGATCCTCTCCTCCTTGAGAAATTTCTATAATTCAGATGTTTGATCTTTTGGAGTGATTCCCAAAACTCTCTCAAGGAATGATTTTCTTTTTTTCCTCAGCCTCCTGAGTAGCTGGAACTACAGGTGCCTGCCACAACAGCCGGCTATTTTTTGTTGCAGTTTAGCCAGGGCCAAGTTTCAACCCACCATCCTTGGTATATGGGGCTGGCACCCCACCCAGCGAACCACAGGTAATGCCCAAATGATTTGTTTTTGCTTTCCATTTTTCTGTTTCTTCAAATGCTTGGGATTATTCAAAAGCCTTGTCTTCAATTTTAGAGATTCTTTCTTATGTCAGCCCAACTCTATTACTGAGGGGTTCTATCACATATCAAACGCCCTCAAGTAACTTTTTCATTTCCTTGAGCTCTGTTAACTCTTTTCTCATTATGACCATATCCTTGGTGATTTTATCTTTGAATTCATTAATTTCTTGAGACAACTTTTGAATTTCTATCCTTTTCTCCATTGTATTCATTTTATTTGACATCCATACTCTGAATTCTATTTCTGACATTTCAGCCATTTGTCTATGAATAACATCTTCTGTTCTATCTCTTTTGTCATTCCTTGTGGGAGCAGATCTACTCTCAGACAATTTATTTTGCCAGAGTTCTTCCTCTAGTTCTACCTCATGATTATTTTTTGCAGATTTCCTAGTAACACTGGCAAGTTGAGATTGGATAGAGTCCCCTGGGAAGTGGAATTAACTAGCCCTGTACCAATAAGTTGGGGCTGGTGATTGTGGTTTTTCCCCTACAGCTTTATAAAGGTCCCTTTCAGAGATGCAGCCAGAGACTATAAGCACCTGTTTGGTGTGATAGCTCTAGCTATCTCTGTTTTGTTGTCAGCCTGACTCTATCCAATCCTACAGAGCTGTGATATTAGGCTAAAATCTCAGCTGGGGAGGTATACAAGCAAGTGTGATGCCCTTCCCCTCACTAGCAACCGCTGGAGGATGAGAATCAGACCCTTCCACCACTCAACCTTGGAGGGTCCCCAGGTGGACATCCTACATCAGGAGTTCTATTCTGATTGTCCTAGGCACTATAATCACTGCTCAACAGAAAGAGTTGAAAGAATCTCCAGCAACCCAATAGTAGGGATCCATAGACTTGTCCATCCCCAGAACCCAAGGGACTGGAGCCAGGCCACCTCCAGTGAGACAAACATCTGAGTTTTGCACTTCTCTCATCTTGTGTTGATAGAGAATTAGAACCATAGTGTGAATTTGGGAATTTCAGAGTACTAAGGTATGTGTTAGGAAACAACTTTACCTTGGGGACCAGATAATTTCTGAATTTAATGTCATGAGTCACGGTATGGGGCAAGTTCATGGGGACAAGGTCAATGTATCTCTGGACCTCATGCACCATGGCATCTGTATAGGGCATGTGGCTCCTGTCCTGCATGCAGGGGCTCCGGTGTCTGCCAATCACACGGTCAATCTCTTCCTGGACTTTAGCTATAAAACACAAGTAAGAGGTGATGGAAAAGGAGAAAAAGGGCACATTTGTCATAGCAATTTAGAATTATATGAAGCATTTAGGAATGTGTTCTAACATCATTATATACGTGAGTTTTATGCCCAGATATACACATGGATTTATAATGAGAGTTGCATCGTATATGCACATACCACTCTCCTACTAACTAGGAGTCACAATGGCATCAGCATATGTTTATAAATTGGCATACCCCATAATTTATACAGATAATAAACATAGAGCCTATGTTCCTTCAAATTTATTTTATGTATAATAAACATATAATAAAAATAGAAATAACAAAGTATTTCAAAAAATAAACACAATGAATTTAAGTCAAGAAATTACGGTGCTTGCAAACAGCAAAAGCAAGAGACATTACTTTTATATCAAAATAATGTATAGGGTTCAAAAATACATGTAACAGAGCTACATTGTGTATGTTTTTTCTCTGTTGGTGTGTGTGTGCTTGCACTGCACTTGCATGTATAATTTGCCGTGGTAATATTTTCATTCCCTCACTTCCCAAAGGTGGCCACTTTGGGCATTTCAGTATCTTCTTCTGAATTCATGTTCATAATTCCAGATAATGACCCTTTATTTTTATTTCTTTCTTAACCATTGTTAAATAATATTTAAAGGTTTTCTAATATGGGAGATGAGAATTTTCATCTCCATCTCAACACCATATAGAGATACTCACACACACAAACAGACACACCCCTTCACAATTCCTGTCACTGTATTTAGCAGAATATATTTAGATTGCAATTTCTGCTTCTATTACTAGTCATTGTTTATGTCATTCTGACTACATAAATATATTTCTCTTTAAAGAAATGTGATTTCATTACTTATTTAGTACTTTCGTTGGCATAGATAGAAATAACTCTTACTTGGATTTATAATTTTCTATTGTTCAAATCAGAATTAATTTCAAATGTTCAGGTGGATGTGTCAAACTCCAACTAAAAATTTTCCAATTATTGGCAAATCACAGGATATGGATTGCTTCTCCTTTGTTTTGGAGTCTCTTTTCAAACCTGCATTATTCCCCAAGCCTATTCTGAAGTGGCTGTTCTCTTGGCTTGGTGTATGGTAACCTCCCTGACATTTTCATTCTCCTATGTAAGGTCTCCTGACTACAGGAGCTCATGACATCCTGTACTTTTTCTTGGTTTTGGATATTTATATGGAGCTCACCTGCCATATCAGACAAAGATGGAAAAAAGTATAAAATTTATGGCATATTTGAACCCTTTTTATTAATAGACAAACTATTGTCAAGAATTCTGGTGCTTTCTGAATCTAAATCTTTTTACATGACCTGACATAACTCTCTGAAAGACATTATGCTTTTATGTTTTTAAATCTTGTTCATCTAAAATTCCATGATGCTGCATCTTGGGGTGGAAGCTTTGATTTTCTTCACTCTCATGAACACTTAGAATATTCTACAAAGTTGGCAAATGCAGACGTCTTTCTCAAGAGCTTTTCTCTCTCTGAAGGTTATATCTTAGCTGAATTTCTGGGAGTAAGATGGAGGAAGAACCTAAGTCTCTGAATTCAAGGAGCAGAACTTTAACAAATCTTTTTTTTCCAGCACTGTTTTTCTGGTATCCTCTGGAGTCCCTCAGACCAAGGTGTATCCTCCTATTCTTCAAAGAGTGAACCTCTCTTTCAGGTGTGGGCAAATCAATAACCTGATAAAGGAGTTGGGAACCTGAGCAGAGAGAGGCTCCTTTTAAGCCTCATTGTATACCTTCTTTGACACTTGGTACTTCCACGTACTGAACCTTATGGGGATTGCAGAAATGCAGATTACTATTTCTTGCATAATAAATCTTTCCATTCTTAATTTAGGTTGCAACCTCATTCTCTGCACTGAGTCATTTACCACCCCTCCTTTGCTATCTGTGTTTCAGAAGTTTGCCGAAGATTTAAGGGTTGTTTCCTGTACTCCTCTCTTCTTATTTTGAAAGGTTAATTCTAATCTGCAATTAGTTATGTCATTTAGGTGGGATCTTGACAAAAGGGAGAGAGTACATTTCTTATCTACTGTAAAACTTGTACTTCTTAAAGGTTAATTTCTAAAGTGGAATTGTACATGAAGGATAAAATTATTACCATATCCTTAAGAAATTCTTACTTTGTGAAACATCAGTTTTATGGAATAGACTTCTGGAATAATAAAATTTCTTAAAGTACATCTTCTTCCTAAATGGAAATATCTTTCTTATGAATCTAACATTTTATAACTTCCCAGACTGGAAATTATCTCCAGCAGCCTCATTGTATTTCTAGGATTTCACTTATGCTTTAATGAAGGAGGTTCACAGTTTTCCTACCTTAACATTACAACATGGTATTTTCATAATGAGGACATGTATCTTCAAGAACATACCTCCTGTTCAAAGGACACTTTTTGTAATCAAACCAACATGTAATCCCAGGGCAATTTATACTGGCTCTGCCTACCACAAATCACCACCCATGAAATTCACATGGTCATACCTGTGACCTCTGGGTGCTTCAGCAGGAGCAGGAGAGCAAATCTCAGAGAGGTGCTTGTTGTCTCTGTACCAGCAACAAATAAGTCAGCTACAGAGCCTACCAAGTTTTCCATAGTGAACTCAGACTGTAAGTTGTTCTTTTCCTAGAAAAGATTTGATACAATTATTTGACAAATTATTTGCTAGGATATTTAATTACTTAATTCCTCAATGTCAGTAATCATTAGGGAAATGCAAGCTGAAACCACAATGCAATATACTTTACCCATGTTAGAATGGCTTTTATTAAAAAGCTCCAAAACAATAGATGCTGGCATGAATGAAGAGAAAAAGAAATGTTCATACACTGTCAGTGGGACTGCAAATTTGTACATCTATTCAAATAAGTATGGAAACTTGTCAAAGAACTAAAAGTAGAGCTATTGTTCAATCCAATAATCCAATTATTGTGTATCTACCCAAGAAGAAGTCTTTTTATGAAAAAAATGCTTGCACTCAAATGTTTATTACAGCTCAATTCACATTTTCCAAGATGTAGATTCCTCCTAAATGCTCAGCAACTCAAGAGTGGGTTAACAAAATTTGGTGTATATATACCATGGAGTACCACTCAGCTATTAAAAGAAATGATTTAATGTCATTTGCAGCAATTTGGAAGGAACTGGAGACCATTATCCTAAGTATAGTATCTCAAGAATGAAAAAGAGAAAAAATACCCCATGTATATCCTAATAATTTGGAACTAACTGATGGGCATACATAGACACAGAAAGAAATTTAAAAAAACATTGAAAACAATGAAGAGGGAGGAAGTGAGAAGAGAGGGTTAAAAGCCTCAGTAACAGATACAATGATCATGATTTAGGTGATGTGCACCTGTATAGCCCTGACTAAAAAAAAGCATTATAAAAATATCCATGTGACAAAACCACTTTTTGCCTCCTTAATATTTTGAAAGTGAAATGTAATAAAAAGCAAAATAACTCACATTGTTATAAGGTTATCCAACACAAAAACTGAAGTGTTCATTACTAGACAAAATTACTTTATAGAATGGCAGAAACTGTAGACCAGTTCTCCAAAAATTTATTTACTACCTATCCCTGGTGGGCCTATAAATTCCCTTAAGCAGACTATTTGCATCTAGGTGACCCAGGCAGCATATTTATTTCTCAAAAAAATACAATCAAAAGTGCATTGGTGACCTTTCTTAGTCCATCTTGTGTTGTATGACAGAATACATCAGGCTTGGTAATTTATAAATAAATAAATTTATTTATCATGGTTTTGAATGCTGATAAGTCCAAAAGCATAGCACTAACCTCTGCTCATGACCTTCATGCTGTGCCATTCCATAGCAGAAAGCAAAAGAACAAGTGGAGAGAACATGTCAGAAACTGAGCAAGAGAGGGACAAATTTCCTTTTATAACAAACCCATTCTGCAATAATGACTTGAATCTATTTATGAGGACAGAACTCTCATGACCTACTCACCTCTAATTGGGCCACTTCCCCACATTGTTGCACTGGTCATTAAATTTTGAAAACATAAACACTGGTGGATACATTCAGAACAGATCATTCCACACCTGGCCTCCAACATTCATATTCTTCTCACAATGAAAGTACACGTAGTTAGAGTCAGTCAGGCTAGGGCCAACTTGACACAGTGGGTCTGGTCATTTAGGTCCTAAGTGATCTTTACCTTCTGTCACCCATTCTTACTGTTTTGTAAGTTTAGCTCCCACTCTAAAGATGCCTATCTTGAGTAGGTTAGGTGGATTGATTTAGGAGAGCAACTTTGGAATTGAACTGTTGTGATAGCTCATTGAGTTATGCTGATTATTATTTAAAATAAGGGTTAATGTGGCATTTGCTTTGAACTTTTATATATAAAACAATGATTTTGGAAATGGAAGAATAGAACAGTCTTGGAGAGACTACTCTCACTATTCTCCAGATTCATTGACTTTCTGACTAAAAATAAAATTCAGTAGAACTATCTCTGTCTCTGCACATCACCTGACAGTGACAGGCAGCTGGACCCTCTTCTGGTAAAAACAATGCAAAATATATTTATTCCTTCCCAATACTCATTAAAGTCATAATTAGTTCCAGTATCAACTTAAAAGTCCTAAACAAGATATAAGGTGGGACTTGAGGCATGATTTATCCTGAGACAATTCCTTTCTAGCTGTGAGCCTGAGCAATTAACAAGCTACATGATTCCAAAATACAATCATGGGACAGGAATAAGTAAAATGTTTCTATTGCAAAACGGAGAAGTAAGTAAAATGTAAGGGATAACTGATCCCTAGTAAGTATAAAACAATAGTTATGTATTAATATTAGACAATGATCTTCTTTGACTTCATGCCCCATATCATGAGCACACTGGTATAATGCTTGCTTCTCTGGCTTTGATGGGCTCAGTCCACCAGGAAAACTTCATGGGCTGGAGTTGGTGACTAAAGCTTTCCCAGGCTGGAATCACATACAGTTCTGAAGCCTCTAAGGTGACCTTACCCCCATGTTTCCAAGAGGTATGGCACCAGTGGAAAGTCTCTGCTTTCCCCTGACATGATTGTCCACCTGGCCATTAATCTGTTTGTCATAGAATTTGGACTTAAGGTGAAGGTTTCACAACCCCTTAGTTTGTCTATTCTGCATATCTGGAAAGTCATTGCCACATGACTGTGCACATTTCAGTGTGGCAGAACAGTGGCATTTGGCTCACTTAAACCCTGGTCCCCTATTCAGGGTAAAGATGGGAGGGTGTGGAAGGAAAACAAATGCTGAGGTCCCATTGACACCTTCCAGGAAAGCTTGTCCTACAGGTCCCAGCTTGCCTTGAAGATTCTGAAATGCCTTTGGGGTCACTGTGTTATTATCTTGATGAATAGCACACCTCACTTTCTATTTACACTAATTGTTTTAGCAAATGATGAAGTAACCACACCCTGGGATGGCTCTCTTAAAGATGCCTTTTCACTCTTTATTTGACCAGGTGAGAAATTTTCCACTTATTTCACTGTGCTTCCCCTCATCCATAAATTCCACCTTGAAAACATTTCACTTTTCTCTCATTTTACCATAAATGGTCAGAAGAAGCCATTCAGGATCTTAAATGCTTTCAGGAATAGATATTTTTCCTTCTAGATGTCTGATTAATTGCTCCAACTTCCACATTCCATAAAACCTTAAGCATGACCACAATTCTACAAAGGTTTTATTATAAGGGAAACCTTTACTTTGGTTTTCCATATCTTTTACCTCATTTCTAGCTGTCACCTTATCAGAATGGCCTTCACCATCCTTATTTCTGCCAACATTTTTAGTAACACCACTTAAATAGTCTATAAGAAGATTTAGTCTCTCTCACCAGCTCATATAGAATACACTTCCCTGCCTGACTCCAACTGGTCTGGCAAGCAGAGGCTAGCTGTGTGTGGACTGAGACCAGAGGACAGGCCTGGTACCTTGACTCTAACAGAGCCTCCAAACAGAGGCTTGCCAGGCAGTGGACTGAGACTGGCAAGAGGGGGCTTGGTCCCCTGACTCCAACTGGTTTGGCAGGCACTACTCCAGACCCTACTCCAGAGGCTAGTTGTGTGTGGACTGAGACTAGTGGGCAGGGGCTTTATCCCTGCCTCCATCTGGGCCTGTGAGCACAGAAGCAGACAATAGTGTGGACTGAGTCTGGCAGGTGGGAGTGTGGATCCCTGGCTCCAATTGTGCTTTGAATCCCTTTGCTTTGTCCTTGAATCCCCCTCTGATGGGCAGGGTTTGCACTGCCAGAGACAATTTGGTTGGAACCCATGTCTGGGGTTGTCTACTCTGGGACATCTGAGGTTGACCTTTGAAGTTCTGTAGTGGAAAAGAACTGAAGGATGGGGGCTTGGTGCTGCAGCTGTTTGTATCTCTTCACAGTTGAGATTTAAATCTAATAGGGTGGTTTCTTGGGATAGGATAGAGGTTGGCTGGTATCAAAACAGAGCTAGCCTGCACTATCTCATCAAGTAAGTCCTCAGAGTCTCCAGCCAAAACTCTGAAAGGGCCCTTTGTAAGGTTGTAGGAGGTAAGCCACAATTACAAAGCCTAGAGCTTTGGTAAGGGGCTATCTCTACTATGTGGGAATCCCAATTCAATCACCCTACCAGTTCTAATAACCAAACAGTAGAAAATAAACATGGTGCAGACCCAACAGAAGAACTCTGGCAACATGAATAACCAGAGTAGATATATCCCCCCAAGAAATGACAAAGGAAATACAACTGAAGATGCCATGCATAGACAAATGGCAGCAATTCCAGAAGCTGAATTCAGAATATGGATTGCAAATAAGATAAATAGAATGGAAGAAAAGACGGAAATTGAATTCCAAAGAGTAGTTATAAAGTTATCTCAAGAAATTAATGAATTCAAAGCCCAACTCACCAAAGATAAGGACATAATGAGAAAAGAGATAGCAGAGCTCAAGGAAATGAAAAAGTTAGTTGAGGAACTCCAAAATACAGTAGAATCCTTCACTAATAGAGTTGACCAGCCAGAAGAAAGGATCTCTGAAACTGAGGACAAAGCTTTGAATGTTTCCATACATTCAATGAGGTAGACAAATGGAGAGCAAAAACTGATCATTCCCTGAGAGAGTTGTGGGATCACTCCAAAAGATCAAACATTCATCTTACAGGAATTCCTGAAGGAGAAGAGGATGGTCCTAAAGTTACAGATGCTGTACTCCTAAACATTGCAAGAGATTCAGAACTTCAGATAGCAGACAGTTTCAGAACCCCCGCAAGACTCAATCCAAATAAAGCATCTTCTAGACACATTGTGATTAACTTTGCCAAAGTTAAGATGAAGGAGAAAATTCTGCAAGCAGCAAGACGTAAGAAAAGCATCACCTACGAAGGGAGAAATATCAGAATAACTGCAAAGCTCTCAGCTGAAATGTTTCAAGCCAGAAGAAGATAGTCATCAGCCTTCAATCTCTTAAAACAAAACAACTTCCAGCCCAGGATCCTCTATCCAACTAAATTGAGTTTCATTTGTGATGGAGAAATCAAATACTTTAATGATGTAGACATGTTGAAGAATTTTGCCATAACTAAACCAGCTCTCCTGGATATTCTCAGACCCATCCTCTACAATGACCAGCACAATTCCCTACCTCCAAAGTAAACTCACTGAGAAATTTTTTTAACAAAACCCAACTTCCACAGTGGTGAAAGGATTAAAAATGTCCACTGGACATCTGAAAATCATGACACCCAAAACACAACCAGGCTTACCAATTCTCTCAATTAATGTGAATGGTTTAAATTGTTCTCTAAAGAGGCACAGTCTGGCTGCCTGGATACATAAACTCAGACCAGATATCTGCTGTATATAAGAATCTCACCTTAGCTTAAAGGATAAAAATAGAATCAGGGTGAAAGGATGGACTTGTATATTATAGACAAATGGAAACCAGAAAAAAGCATGGGATGCAATTTTAGTAGCAGATACAATTGGCTTTAAACCAACAAAGATAAAGAAACATAAGAAGGTCACTAAATATTTGTCAAGGGAAACACCCAACATGAAGAGATTTTAATATTGAAAATTTATGGGTGGAGCCAAGATGGCAGACTACAGCCAGCTTTTTACAGAAGCTCTTGTCCAGAAGGAGGCTTAAAGGACAGAAGTTTAGCAAGGGAGCTTATGGTATGGAGTGGAGCCAAGAGAGAAGATTGAAGAGCACACTTCAACCTTCCTGAGGTGAGCTGTGACCCCAAAAATACAACCAAAAGGTACAAAATCTACTACCAAGCAGATGGGAGTCCCCTAAAGGGAGTTTTTAGAGACCCCCTAAAAACTGGACCTCCTACCCCTGCTGGTGTGCCATGGCACCCTCCTGCCAGGCATAAAAATGTAAAACTGTATATATTCCCCACCTGCAACATTGAACTCTGAGGAGTCCTCACCCACCCACTCCGAGGTCTGGAGGTTTGTAACCTATGGAGTCCAGATTCTTGGGCATCTCCTCGAGAGAAGAGGATGAGGAAAAGGCTGGTGCTGCTCTGTGTTGATGGTCGCACAGGCATGAGGAGAAGAAAGTTGACTTGGAGGAAGCCAATACAGCAACAGTGGCATCCTGAGCTGTGAACTGACGCCATTCCAGCCCTGTCTCTCTGGGCAACCAGAGGTTCCAGACAGTAGCCACGAGCTGAACGCTGATAACTTCGTAAGTAAAGAGACCATTAGAATCAGCCCTCAGGGTGATACAGCTGAGACAAACGCAATGGGCGGGTAGAGGCTGGAATTGACACCTAAGTATAAACTGCTATTTGTCTGCTGCCCAGAGCTGAATGCAGCCTCTGACTTGCAGAGGAATCTAGCTGGACAGAAGCCTAATTTAAACAAGCAAGACTCTTCTGCCAAACTCAGATTTCTGGCTGATTTTGGCAGTCATAAACCCCAGGAGCAGTTGCCTACTGAAGTGAATAGGGTCACAAACCTGGGGGATTACAAGTGACAGGGTGCAAGGTGGGGAAGGAGGTATTAACATTCCCAGACTAACCCATCACCTGGGTGGGTCCCTTTGCCTTCACAGAGCACTGGAGCAAGTTAGATCTGAGCTGCGAGTGGACCCCTCTTATCTAGCTGCTGGAAACATTTGAACTTTTCCACCTGAAAAAGGGTGCTGACTGGGACAACTGATTGGGATCCCTTAAACTGGGCAGACCACCCAGGGACTATTCAGAGGGACACCTTGGGTGTATGATCGAAGGAAGGTTTGATTTTCCTTGCCCAATTGTTGTTTATGGGGGGTGGGGCAATTTAAATACTGGTATTTCTCCACAGCTGAGACTTCAACCAAGAGAAACTGCATCACTAGGGTAGGACAGAGACTGGCTGAAAATAAGACAAAGCCACTTAGCCCCACCACACCAAGAAGGTACTCAGTCTCTCAGGCCGTAACACTGTATGGGTCCTTGACAAACCTCAAGGGGAAAAGTCAAACGGGGTAAAACAATCATGGGGTGGAATCAGCGAAAAATCTCTGGTAATATGAATAACCAGAGTAGATCAACCCCCCCAAGAAAGGATGTGGCTGGCAATGTGAATAACCACAGTGGGTCAACCCCAGAAGAAAGGATGTGGCAGACAAAATTGAAGATCCCTTTTATAAATAAATGGCTACGATGTCAGAAATTGAACTCTGAATTTGGATTGCAAATAAGATTAATAGAATAGAGGCAAAGATAGAAATTCAAGGAGCATTCCAAAGGTTCACTCAAGACTTCAATGAATTAAAGACAAAACCACCAAAGATTTTGAAACATTAAGACAAGAGATTGCAGCCCTCAAAGATCTGAAAAATACAGTAGAATCTCTTGGTAACAGAGTGCAAGAGGCAGAAGAAAGGATCTCAGATGTAGAAGACAAAGCTTCTGAATATGTCCAAACATCCAAGGAGAATTAGAAATGGAAACCAAAAATGGATCATTCTCTCAGAGAGCTCTGGAATAATCTGAAGAAAAGTAATATTCTCCTCATAGGAATCCGTGAAGGGGACGAACTTGCTTCACAAAACACAGAGGCACTTCTTCATGAAATTATGAAAGAGAACTTTCCAGATATGTCAAGAGATCCTGAAATTCAGATTGCAGACAGCTTCAGAACCCCAGCATGACTCAACCTGAATAAGACGTCCCCCAGACACATCATAATTAACTTCACTGAAGTTAATATGAAAGAGAAAATCCTGAAAGAAGCGAGATGTAAGAAAACCATAACCTACAAGGGGAAGAATATTAGAATAACTGCAGATCTCTCTGCTGAAACCTTTCAGGCAAGAAGAGGTTGGTCATTGACATTTAATTTCTTAAAACAAAATAACTTTCAGCCCAGGATCCTGTATCCAGCTCAACTGACTTTCATTTATGATGGAGAAATTAAATACTTTAATGACATCTATGAGTTGAAAAAATTTGCCATAACTAAACCAGCTCTCCAGGATATTCTCAGACCTATTCTCCATAATGACCAGTGCAATCCTCCAACACAAAAGTAAAATAACTCAGAAACTATTGATCAAACTCCAACTTCTACAGTGGTGAAAGGATTAAAAACATCCACTGGACTTTTGAATAATTCGATACCTAAAATTTTATGAGCCTTATCAATAATTTCAATCAATGTGGGGAGGGGCGGGGCCAAGATGGTGGACTGCAGCCAGCATTTGGCAGAAGCTCCCATCCAGTAGGAGGTTGAAAGGACAGAAGTTTAGCTAATTAGCTGATGGTTTGGAGCAGAGCCAAGAGAGAAGATTGAGGAGCACACTTCAACCTTCCTGAGGCGAGCTGCAACCCCAAAAATACAACCAAAAGGTACAGAATCCACCA
>CAUYQV010129053.1:0-21686 GCA_963574575.1 Galagoides demidoff
AAAAAAAAAGAAAAAAAGAAATGTGGCCCTTATGCTTATACTCTTCAGTGTTCTTATTAGAAAAAGATGCTGGATTTTATCAAGTGCTTTTTCTGCATCTATGAGATAATCATATGGTCTTTGTTTTGGCTTCTATTGATATGGAGAATAAAATTTATGGACTTGCATATGTTAAACCAGCCTTCAATCCCTGGGATGAAATCTACTTGATCATGATGTATGCCTTTTTTGATGATAAGCTGTAATCTATTGGCGAGGATTTTGTTGAGAATTTTTGCATCTATATTCATTAGTGAAACTGGTCTGAATTTCTCCTTTTTAGTTGGGTCTTTTCCTGGTTTTGGCATCTGGGTGATGTTTGCTTTGTAGAACGTGTTGGGGAAGATTCCTTCCTCCTCAGTTTTTTGGAATAATTTCTGCAATATGTAAATAAGCTCTTTCTTGAAGGTTTGATAGAATCCTGGTGTGAAGCCATCCTGACAAGGATTTTTTTTTTGTTGGAAGATTTTTTATTGTTTCTTTGATTTCGGTGTTTGAAATTGGCCTATTCAGGAGATGTATTTTCTCCATGCTAAGTCTTGGGAGAGGGTGTGATTCCAAATTTTGATCTATTTCCTTCACATTGTCAAATTTCTGGACATAGAGATTGTGGTAATATTCAGAGATAATCTCTTGTATCTCTGTGGCATCAGTTGTTATTTCCCCTTTATCATTTCTGATTGAGGTTACTAAAGATTTCACTTTTTTATTTCTAGTTAGTCTAGCCAAAGGTTTATCAATTTTATTTATTTTCTCAATGAAAATAATGAAACTCCTTGTTTCATTAATTTTCTGAATGATTCTTTTGTTTTCAATTTCATCAATCTCTGATTTAATTTTGGATATTTCTTTTCTTCTGCTGGATTAAGGCTTAGATTGTTCTTTTTCCAATTCTATAGGATGGCTTGTGAGTTTCTTGATGAGCTTTCTTTCTGTTTTTCGACTGTAGGCATCTAAAGCAATAAATTTTCCTCTCAGGACTGCTTTTACTCTGTCTCACAAGTTTTGGTAGCTTGTGTCTTCATTGCTGTTATGCTCAAGGAAGTGAATGATTTCCCTTTTTATTACTGTACACAACTGTTATATAGCATAAAGTTTTTTAATTTCCATGACTTTGAGTGGAATTGAATGTTTTTGTTGGAGTTGAGTTCCACCCTTAGGACCTTGTGGTCTGAGAAGATGCAAGGTAAAATTTCAATTCTTTTGATTCTATTGAGATTTGTTTTGTGTCCTAGAATATGATTAATTTTGGATAATGTTCCATGGGCCAATGAGAAGAATGTATATTCTTTATCTTTGGGATGGAGAGTTCTATATACATTTTTATCCAGCACAGTTCTTCTAGGGTCTCATTTGAGTACCTTATATCTTTATTTAATTTATGTTTAGAGGATCTGTCCAGCTCTATAAGAGGAGTGTTAAAGTCCCCTGTTATTGTGGTGTTATAGGATATTGTATTGCTCGGACTGAGTAAGGTCTGTTTCAAGAATCTGGGAGCATTTAAGTTGGGTGCGTAAATATTTAGAATTGAAACATCTTCCTGTTGTATTTTTCCCTTGACCAATATTAAGTGACTGTCTTTGTCTTTTTAGACTTTAGTTGCTTTAAATCCACATATATCTGAAAATAAGATTGCAACTCCTCTTTTCTTCTGAATTCCATTTGCCTGGAAGATTGTCTTCCAACCCTTAATTTTGAGTTTTAATTTGTCTTTTGGGACTAAGTGTGTTTCCTGCAGGCAGCAGATGGATGGCTTGTGTTTTTTAATCCAATCAGCCAATCTATGCTTCTTCAGTGGGGAGTTTAAGCCATTAACATTTATTGAGATAATTGTTAAGTGTGGTAGCATTTTATTCATCTTATTTTGTGAGAGTCCATTGTTTAGTTTTGTCTTGTGCATCATTGTAGAAGCTGGGTTCTGTCCTTTAATTTCTGGATGCTTACTTTGCTGGTGGTCCATTGTGATGGTCAGTGTGTAGAACAGGTTGAAGTATTTCCTGTAGACCTGGTCTTGTTGTGACAAATTTCCTCAATGTTTATAGATCAGTAAAAGATTTGATTTCTCCATCAATTCTAAAGCTTAGCTTAAGCAGGATACAGAATTCTGGGCTGGATGTTGTTCTGTTTAAGTAGATTAAAGGTAGATGATCATTGTCTTCTGGCTTGAAACTTTTCATTAGAGAAGTCTGCAGTCACTCTGATGGATTTGCCCCTATAGGTCAATTGGTGCTTACTCCTGTCAGCTTGCAAAATCTTTTCTTTTGTCTTGACTTTGGACAGGTTCATCACAATGTGTCTTAGAGAAGCTCTGTTAGAGATGAGGCAACCTGGGGGTCGATATCCCTCTGAAAGGAGTGTGTCAGAATCTTTGGTGATATTTGGGAAATTTTTATTTATAATATTCTCTAGTATGGCTTCCATTCCTCTGGGGCATTCTTCTTCCCCTTCTGGGATACCTATAACTTGTATGTTTGAATGCTTCATAAAGTCCCATAATTCTGTCAGTGACTGTTCTGCTTTCTCTCTCTTCTTTTCTGCCTCTTTAAATATCTGAATTATCTCAAGAGCTTTGTCCTCTACCTCTGAGATTCTTTCTTCTGCATGGTCTAATCTGTTGTTGACACTTTGTATTATATCTTTAAGTTCTCTAATTGACTGCTTCATTTCCCTCAGTTCTGCTATATTATTTCTATATTCTTCATATCTTTCATCTCTTATTTGATTCTGTTTTTGGATTATCTTTTGGTTATTTTCTGCTGTCTCAGCAATTTTGTTCTTTTTTTTTTTTTTTTTTTTTTTGGTTGTTTCCCACTTTCTCAGCAATTTCCTTCATTGTTTTCATAATCTGTATTTTAAGTTCCCCTTCTATCATTTCTAACATTTATTTATAGGTGGAATCCTCCTACAGTAGCTACCTCTCAGTCCCTTAGGAGGGGTTGGTCTGAACTGGTATTTTGTGTTGCCAGGATTTTTCTGCTGATTCTTCCTCATGAGTGTGTTCTTTTATCTGTTTCCTTGCCCTAATTTTCTTTTCACTTCCTCTTTCTCTTTAAACAGGTATGTATCTGGCCTAAGGTTTTAATGAGTCCTTTTGGTACAGGACCAGAAAGATGAGAAGACTGAAGAGAAAGAGGGGGAAAAAGATTTTAAAAAGAAAGAAAAAAAAAAAGAAATGAGGGGGGTGAGTAAAAGGGAATATTGAAAAAAAGAAGAGAGACTCAGAATGAGGGAGACAGGAGTAATATAGTTGTATAGTAGGGTACTTTGACCCAACCTTTGGGGGTGATGGGTTGGGTTTTTCCCTTGAGGTCAGCAGCTCTTTGCCAGCCTGTTCAGACACAGTACCCCACCTCCAGGAATTAGAGAGAAAGAGAAACATACTATAAATAAACCAAAACATACAAAAACCCTTATGGGATAAAATTGGTGGAAAGACCAAATGATAGGAGTAGATACACTAGTAAAAATGAAGTTCTAATTGTTAAAGAAGGCAACAATGCAAAATTGTATTTAAACTAAAAAAAAAAAAATTGAAAAAAGAAAAGAAGGAAAAAGAAAAAATAAAAAAAGGAAAATCTAGAGGGAAAATGTTGAAATAAAAAAAAAAAAACCAAAACCAAAAAACAGTACATATATCTTGCTGAATATTGTCCGGGCAACAGGTGATCTTTTGGGATATGAGATGTTAATCACAATGCTGATACAGCTATATGAGATGGAGACTAAAGGCCTCTGCTGATTTCTCAAACCCCACAGAGTGGAGAGCTTAAATCTCTCCTCAGCCTGCTTAAAAAACACTTTAAGTTGTTATTCTTGGCTAAGCAGAAGCTTTCCCAGGAAAGCACTTGTCACTGGGATCTCTCCTGAAGTGGCTGCTTGCTTATCTAGTGCACCAAAACCAGTATCACTCTATGCCCCTAAGGGCCAAGGCTGTAATCTGCCAAGCACTGAGATCTCTGCTCTTCCCCAGCTCTCAGTCTCTGCTTTGGGCTGCTCAGCTACTAGTTTACTAGCCCAATATCTCCCGGCCAATCCTTGTGCTGTGACCCTGAGGGTGGAGTCTGCAGGGGTAGTTCTCCCACAGTGGCTGTGCAGGTGGCCCACAGCTGAACAATATTAGCTCCTTTCAGGCTCAACAACTCCATCTGGGGTCCTAAACAACACTTAAAGTCATCTGTACTTTCTCCCAGGATCTCCTAAGTAGTTCAATCAAGTGCCCAAGTCCAAAAAAATAAAACAGTCCACAGGTAAGGCCTTTCCTATTTAAAATCTCACTGTTGCTGTAGTTATAGCTGGGGGCAGCCTCCGACTGAACAAACGCACCCACCACTTGCCAATTCTCCACTGATTTTATCCTCCTCGTGAGGTCCAGAAGGTTCTCACTGTCTCTCTGTGTCCCCAAAGGGATGTTTCTGGGCAGATCTCACCAGTGAGAGATGCCCTGAATCCTCTCTCCCCAATCTCACTATTCCCAGTTGCAGGAAGCTGTTACTCAGCTGCCATCTTCTCCAGCTCCTTAGTGCCCTCTAGGTGTAGTATTCTGAAAAGATAAATTAAGTCCATTTGGTCAATGTTCTCCAGAGACCCTGGTGGATAGGAAGTAAATGTTTCCTTGTAGTTACGATTTGCATTTCTTCAATAACTAATATTCTAGAGCATCTTTTCATGCATTTGTTGGTTGTTTGCTTATTTTCTTTGAAGAAATGTCTATTTTGGGCCCAGTTTTTAATTGGCTTTTTGTTCTTGCCTTGTAGGAGTTCTTTATTTGGTCAGATTTAGAATTTGTAAATACTTTCTCCTATTCTGTAGGTTTTCTTCCACTCCCTTGGTAGTGTTTTTTTATGCACAAAAGCTTTGAACATCAACAAAATCCAATTTATCTATTCTTTTCTTCTGTGGCTTGTGATTTTGATGTCATAGCAAAGGAACTAGTGACAAATACAAGGTCATATAAAATATATTTTATTCTAAGAGCTTTAGAGTATTTGATGTATTTCATCCTTTTAAAATTAATTATTGTATATGTTGTAGGGTAAGTATCCAACTCCACCTTTTTGCACATAAACATACATTTATTACTGCCTCATTTGTTCAAGTGGATGCTTTCTCTTTTTATCCAATACTTTTTTTTTTTTTGAGATTAAGACTCCCTCTCTAGCCCAGGCTAGAGTGGAGTATTGTCATGATAGCTCACTGTAACCTAAACTCAAATGATCCTTCCACCTCAGACTCCCAGAGTGCTAGCACTCTGTGCCCAGGAGATCATTTTCTTTTATCTCTTAAAACTTAGGTGTGTTTTCTAAGAAGAAGGATATGGGCTATGTAGCCACAGTAAAATTATACAAATAAAGGAATCAAATAGTGACATGATATTATTTGATATTATCAAATTTGTGTTGCATAGTCAAATGTGACCAATTGTTCCAAGGATGTAATTATATCCTGTGTATATATACATGGTCCAGGATTCACATGATACTTCAATTTTTCTTCAATCTGAAATATATACTCTACTTTTCTTTGTTCTTCATAACAATTTAATAATTTAAAGAGGACAGGTTTAGTATTTTATGAGAATGTTTCCGGATTGGGGTTTATACTGATTGGGTTTATACAATGTGATCTTATGACTATGTTGAAGTCTAGAATTAATGTTTAAGTTAGGCCTACATAGTAAGGGAGGAGGGGAAAAAGAAAATTACAGCAGACAGATCTGAAACACATAACCTCACATTCCCAAGGTTAATATCATCAGTGCTAGGTCATGTTGATAGTAAGTACCCTGGATTATTATGTGATGATAATGACATTTGTTTCTATGATTTTTTTTCTCTTATTGGGTCTCTATGGAGCCAATATAATTATGAGAAGAAACAGCCAACAAATCTCACTAGAGGGACATTCTATAAAACACATGGGCAGTACTCCTCAGAATTGTCAGAATCATCAAAAACAAAGAAAGTTGAGAAACTTCCAGCCAAAAGAAGCCTACAGAGAACTGATGACTGTATGTACTATGATGTCCTAGGTTGGACTGTGGAGCAGAAAAAGCACATGAGGTAAAAATTAAGAAATGAGAATTAAATGTGTACTGTGGGAGCCCACTGTACTCTCTTTGCAATTTTTCTACAAATGTTATGAAAAATAAAGCGTATTAAAACATTTTTAGATATGCACATATTTCTATGTTCCTGGGATTGTTACTTAATTTCTAGTTTACTCAAGCTGAGATCACCTCTAGAATGTTTTATGAGTCCATGATTGCTCAATAACAACCTTTTGACTATTGCTCACAATACCTACTCCTTATCAGCCATCAAACTACGCAACTAACTGGGCAGAGATTAATGATTATTTTCCTTTTTACTAGAAAAGCTGCCTGCAAGCATCTGCCATAGCCTCTAGCAGTGTCTGCAGCTGAAACCCACACATTGAACCCCAGGAGTTGATCATGGCAGATGACAATTTGTGGTATGAAGGTATACCTTTCCCGAGGCTTTATTTCAAGCCTGAAGTCCTCAGACAAGCACAAGAAGAGTTTATGATGAAGGATGAAGATATAGTAACAATGACTTACCCCAAATCAGGTAAGGGAACAGAACCCTGAACTGAAAAAGGAACTGTGTTCCTCATCCCTTCAGTAGATGGTTGGAGTGCTTTCTCTCTCTCTGTCTCTTTTTTTATTTTTCCTGTCAGTCAGGGTCTCACTCTGTAGCCCAGCTAGACTGCAGTGGCCCAATCATAGCTTCCTAAGGGCTAACACTCCTGGGATCAAGTGATCCTCCCAAGAAGCTAGAACTACAGGCATGCACCACCAACTCAAGCTAATGTGTTTTTATTTTTTATAGAGATGGGGTTTTGGTATATTGCTCAGGCTGGTCTGTAACTCTTGTCCACAAAAGCCATCCTCCTACTTATGGGTGGGAAAATAGGGATGGGGCCTGATTGTTGCACTTTCTATCTACCAGACTATGTACAATGGGAGAGGGCAGGGAGAGCAATGCCTAATACCTTGTATGTTCAGAGAAAAGGATTCAGTTGGGGAATTATATAGTAAGATGAGTGTTCAGAGGGATAATTACAGTATTAGGAGAACCCAAAGGAGTGAATTCTAAGGTAGATTCAGGTGTGTGTATCATCAGGGAGAAGAATGACCTAAAAGACTTCCTAAAAGAAGAAATAAAATCTAAACTGAAATGAGAAGAATAAAAAATGACTTGATGAAGAGGGATATTTTCACATAGAACAATCATGAAGGGTGATAGTCAGGAGTAGGAAAAGGAAAAATCCAAGGGACTGGAAGATGTAGATGTTTCTATGGGAGTGGGGCTAGTGGGTGAGAGTCTGCAAATGGGACAGATTGAGGTTAAAGCACTGCAGGTGGCAGGGCCCTGAAAAGCCAAGAGCAATGGGAACTTATTCAAAGACATCAGCAAATGGTCAAAAGGAGGCAGCAACCCAAACACTCATCAACAGATGAGGGATAAACAAACTGTGGCATTTAGATGCAATGGAAATAGGGGGGAATGAGGACAGAGTTTCAATTTTCCAATGCTAAGAAATTACAGAGATTGTGTAAGAATGGAAACATACTTCACAGTACTAAACTGTATGCTTAAAAATGGTACCTTTTATGTTATGTGTATTTAATCATAATTTCTTCAAAGTCAGATTGAAATGTGTGACCATCATTTTTCCTTCTTTATCCAGGAACAAACTGGTTAATGGAGATTCTCTGCCTGATTCACTCCAAGGGGGATACCAAGTGGATCCAGGCTATGCCCATCTGGGAACGCTCACCCTGGATAGAGTCTGAGCCCAGGTTTGCATTAGCAAATAAGAAGGAGGGCCCAGGCTTGCTCACCTCCCACCTCCCCATCCATCTCTTCCCCAAGTCTTTCTTTAGTTCCAAGGCCAAGGTTAGTGTAAAATGGTCAAGACATGTACAACCAATGCTTTTCAAACATAAATGTGCCTGTACATCATGTGGAGACGTTGCTGAAATACATTGTCATTTGGTAGGTCTGGATGGGACCTGAGATTCTGAATTAGGTGATGCCAATGTGGCTGTTCTGGAGATTGAGCTGAGTGCAAATGTCTGAACCATTCCATATAGTGTGACAGTCAGTTACAAACCAGACATCAAGTGACACGGTAATGCCAGAACCGTATAAAACTACATTTTAAGCTCAGCTAGCACTTCTAACTGTATTGTATTGAAAGGTCTGACAATTAAGTTCATGAATTTGCACTTATGTTGGCAGCTTTGTACAAACAACTGAGGAAGAATTCACAACTTTGGTATGTCAGTATCTCACAGTTGTGTTCATGTTCATGTGTGGTGTCTTCCTGAACAGTGTTTGTTATTATTGTTGTGTGTTTTTTGTGTGCCATTACAAGTTTTTCAGAGCTTGAATTAGAGCGATGGACAAACATTACATTTATTGTTAAACTTGAGAAGAATGAAAGTGACATCAGGGATACATAGTCGAAGTTTATGGGGATAATACCATGAATAAAATGACAGTGTTCACGTGGATCATATGGCTTTCTGAGGGGAGAGAAACTGTCAAATATGAAGAGACATCATGGTGGCCAGTAATGAGCAGAACTGATGAAAACATTGCAAAAAGTCATGTAATTGGGAATCAAAATTGTCAGCTGGTTGTGAGAAGTGTCAGATTAAACATGGATAAAGAAATGATTAGGTAAACCTCACCTGAAAATCTTGGCCATTAACTCATGGCTCTTGTATCACGACAATGAACCAGCTAGCATGGCACTGCCTGTGAGGGTGTTTTCAGCTAGTAAACAAGTATTAGAACACCCTCCACACCCACCTGATTTGGCCCCCAATGACTTTTTTGTAATCTAAGAATAAAGGAAATGTTGAAAGGAAGACATTTTGATGACATTGAGGACATCAAAGGTAATATAAGGACAGCTCTGATGGCCATTCTTGAAAAAGGGTTCCAAACTTATTTTGAAGGGTGCTTACTTTTGGGTAATGGTGTCAGTGCAAAGCTTGCCAACCAGAGTATTTTTAAGGCAACCATAACAATAATCAGCAATAAGGTATGCAGCACTTTTCGTAGGAGTATTTTTCAAACTTAATTGTCAGATTCCGTATACTAGATAAGCCCCTTTTTGTTGTTCTAAGATAAATAGTAACTAGTTTAAACATGCATCAAGAATGGACAAAATAAATGAATAGTGAGCCAATCTTAAGTGCCTCTTGCCACTGAGAAGAAGCAAAATTATTCATCCATATCAGAACTAGGACATTCATAAATCAATGCTGAAATCCAGGGTAATTGTCTCATGTCCTAGACAGTTTTTTCCAAGCACTGTGTCTTATTGTGTGTAGCTGTCTATGAAGATGAGCAGCCACACGAATCTCCCCAATGGCTGAACAATAATCACCAGAAGGAATAATTGTTATCCAGGATCTAACATACATTGGACCATTTTTAGAAAACCTGCTTTACTAAAAAATATAAAATTTTTAAAAAGAAAGAAAAAAAAAGAAAAGGAAAAGAAAGAAGGAAAGAAGGGGAAATGTGCTTTCCTAGGTGTTTATTAGTTTATAAATTCTTTAAATGTTTTCTTGCTTAAACTAAATGGAGAAACTTAGCATCATATTTTCCTCTGATAAAAATCTTACCTTGTGCAGCAGGACAATAAATTTTTCACAATACACCTGTTTACATGTGTCTTATCAGTGTTTGGTAAATCCCTGTGTGGGGGAGACTAAGGACTTAGGAGAGACGAGATCTAGAATAATGTCACAAAGAGAGTGGGGGCAGAATCTGAAGGAAAATTAGATGCTCAAATGCCAAGTAATCTTCCTTTTGTGTATGAGTAGGGGTATGTGTGTGTGTGTGTGTGAGAGAGAGAGAGAGAGTGTGTGTGTGTGTGTTGTGATCTTAAGTATTCTCTTGATGAGTATTTATACGTGTACACACTGGGTAACCCTCATTTAGGTCCTAATTTATAACCTTTGAACTCCCTCATGCCCCTTTTCAGTCAATGCCTACACAAAGAGGTAAACACTGCCCTGACTTAGAATCATAACTTAATTTTGTTTGTTCTTAAATTTCATGCAAATAAAGTCATACTGTATAAATTATTGGATGCCTTGTTTCTTTCACTCAATGTGGTGTCTGTGAGATTCATCCATAGTCTTGGGGTGTATGTATGGATATATATTTTTATATATCCATGATGCACCATAACAGAAGTAATCCATTTTCCTGCTAGTGATCTTTAACTTATCTACACAAATACAATACCACTCACATTTTGAAACCCTCCAATTGCTTCTTATTGTGAGTAGACTAATATACACAAGAGGGAGGGACAATGCTTTCCTCTTCCATTTCTATATTCTTGGAACAGTTACTAATTCATAGGAACTTTAAAACGTATATTTGATTTACTAATGCACTAAGTAATTTATTAGTGGACTCCACTGATGTTTAATAGACATTTTCTAAGAGTTGGCTTTTCCTGCATTTTTATGAAGATTTTAAGAAGTGGTAAATAAATTCATTGATTTTTAATTCTTCTGTTTTTCCCTTTAAGTTGATTTATGTCATGAGAAATCCCAAGGATGTTATTGTATCTGGCTATTTCTTCTGGAGTTCTGTGAATTTAGCCAAGAAACCAAAGTCAGTGGAACAATTTCTTGAATGGTTCCTGGAAGGAAATGGTGAGTGTGCTGGAAAATATAGACGCTAGGGGGCGCGTGGAGTTCGTTCTCAGACCTCACCTGAGACCTACCCTGTATCTATATCTCACTAGCCCAGGGCTACAAGGCTCTGTCACCTCTGAAACCCAAATCTGAAAAGTTGCCCTGCTTGGTGCCTGTACCTCAAGCAGCTAAGGCGCCAGCCACATACGACGGAGATGGCGGGTTCAAATCCAGCCCAGGCCCACCAAATATCAATGACAACTACAACCAAAAAATAGCCAGGCATTGTGGCAGGTGCCTGTAGCCCCAGCTACTTGGGAGGCTGAGGTGAGAGAATCATTTAAGCCCAGGAGTTGGAGGTTGCTGTGAGCTGGGATGCAACGGCATTCTACCTGGGGTGACAGCTTGAGGCTCTGTCAAGAAAGAAAGAGAAAGGAAGGAAGGAAGGAAGGAAGAGAAAGGAAGAGAACGGAAGAGAAAGGAAGAGAAAGGAAGAGAAAGGAAGAGAAAGGAAGAGAAAGGAAGAGAAAGGAAAGAAAGAAAGAAAGAAAGAAAGGAAAGAAGGGAAGAAAGAAAGGAAAGAAAGAAAGATTACAACAAATTGTAATCATAGACCTGAGGCAATTAAAGGTGTTAAGACAGCCTTCCTTATCACAATGGATTCAACCAGCTCTAACCAGCCCCTTAGCTTGTCTCTAATAACTATCCCTGCTGTTTTCTGACTGTAACATCTCAGGTATTAACACAGACTACCATATTCTTCTCCACTCGCCTAATTTGTGTCTTTCTGAAGGTCAGCTTTTCATAGGTTTCACAGACAACACAATCCTGACCTTTAAACCTTCTACCATTGTTTTTCAGAAAGTGCCTCTTTTCAAAACTCCCTTAAGCCTCTGTTTCTATCAGTCTCAAAAAGGTTTTCTTGACTCTAGAATCCCTATACTTTTAGCTATGCAGAATCCTTGGGCTTTCTCAAGCACTTGCAATTTGGCCATTTTTCTTAAAATTGTATGTGAGTCCCCTGTCACAGCTGTGATCTGTCTCTGCAGCTCTAGCAGCCTGGAGTGAGCCATAGATGCCTCAAATTCAACCTGTGCAAGATTGAGAGCATCCCTCCTCACTCCCCAAACTGTTTCTACTGCATATTGATCTCACTAGATAAGTAGATCCACCCTTCCTTCACCCAATTGGCAACGATGTGAGATGATGAATGTTAATGAGCTCCATTTTATCATTGCCAAGGTCAAATTTTATTTGTCAATTATTTCCTACTACAAGTAGGAGGAAAGTGGTCCTAAAAGATTGGGTTAACCTGTCTCTATGCCTACCCTTATGCAGTGCCATACGGGTCATGATTTGACCATGTTCGTGGCTGGGTGTCCATGAGAGAGAGGGAGAACTTCCTTCAGAGAACTTCTGAGTTATGAAGAGCTGAAATGGGTAACCTTCATTTTAGTAGTGGGTGCACACCCTCTCACCACCACTTCACTTCCTCTGACTTCCCTCCATTTCTTTGTGTTTCCATCCCTCCTTCTCAAAATTTAGTCTTGAGAGGAGTCACTGTGAGTGGGATTATCTCCCTGTTCTCCAGTACCAAGTACCCTACTTCTGGCAGGACCTTCCCAAGATTCATGTTCTTTTTCACTTGTTCTTCTTTATAATATCTTACAACATTTAAAGGGTTTTCTCATGCACTGAGGCAGAGCACCAAGGCTTACACATCCACTGCTGATTGTAAAAAGCTTTGTGGGCAGGACATATGGTGCTGCTGATGACCCAGTAATGAGAGGGCCTTTAGGAAGGGACAGAACTGGGTGGTTCCAGATCAGTTCCAGAGATGTGTCCAACTGTCTGACATCTCAGCTTGACTGGTAGAAAGAGAAATGAAGGCATGAAATTAATCTGTGTAAATGTGCCGAGATGCCAAGGACTGGAGGGGCTACTGAGAGACAGGAAAAGCTGTCACGTGATGCTCAGGACCAGTGAGGGTGAGGAGGCAATTGCAGAAAGAACCTGACCTATCAGTGGTATCCTGAGGAAAAAAGAAAACAACATGAACATTGGATGTTTCTTCCACCTGAGAAGAAACATTACCTCCCATCACTTTCCTCTGCCTACCTCTATCCATGCCCCAGTGGCCTAAGCATGAATCCATTATGATAAGGAAGCCTTTCTTAACACCTTTGATTGCATCGGGTCCATGATTACAATTGTAATTTTGCTTTCAACTAGCACACTGAACTTTAATATTAGCTATTTCTACGTAGTGTGTCCTCTTGTTAGACAACAACTGGGGCTTATAAAAGAAAAAAAAATGAAGCATTATGGTTCTATAATAAAAATCTATGATTCAGAGGAAACTCTTTCTGGTATAAAAAGCTATTATCTTAGCATGACCTGCCAGGATCCTGTACCAAGTACTAATTATTGAGATAATACATGAGAAAACATTGTAAAACTCTGCATTATTCAAATGTGAGTTATGAGAAAGAGTATTGTTTGATGGCACATCCAGACTTTGACATCAATTCCTTAAATATTTTTCAATTTCTCCCTGAACCTCTTCTTGTTTAATTCTAATCATTGTCTAGGAGCCCTTTGCAAAGTTTCCCTAGGCCCTGTCTTTTTACTAGTAAATTGTCCCAAACTCAACCTTTGGAAAAATCCATCACTATCCTTGTGTCTTTTACATACTTCCTGTTCTCTCTTCTTTATACCTTTTTCTCTTCCTTTCTCCTAGTTGCATTACACAAACCAGTATGAAGAGTAAATGAACCAGAGGGAGAATGGTGAGGAATTGAGAAAATGAATCACACAAGAGACATAGATTACATGAAAGATAAAAAGATGGGAAGGGAAGGTCTGGCACTGCTGATGACTTCAGCCAGCACCCAACAGTGTGAAGAGCTTTATTTACATAGTACCTAAACAATGTTGCTTATATTAACAATGCTGCAAATCAGCAAGGAAAGTGGGTGGGAATATTTTCATCTTACAAAGTTGAGGTGAAGTAACTGGATAAGTAAAAGGAGTTTTTTCATAAGCAATATTCTCAATGACATCAACCTTAGTATATGAGGTAAAGATTAATTTAGGGAGAGATGGCTATGTGCTCTTAGGCAAAAGATAGGAAAGTATACAGAAGCTACATGACGTCTAGCACAGGGAGCAAGGAGGAAGGACTATAGTTGTTTTAGGGAGAAAGGAGAAGCAGTTGGGGTTGTTCCTTGAATGTACCTCCTGGGCTATGGGGGTTCTGCCACCTCACAGTTCACACTCCACAGTTGTATCCAACTCCATCACTTCTCCCTTCTGTGTCTTGTTTCTCTCTTCTTCTCTCTCCTCATCCTGCTTCTCTTCCTAGTTTCTCTGTAGCCTTTCTCTCTCATGTCCTCGCTCTTATTTTTCCTTCATTTAGGACACAGAAAGAACTGTGAAGAAGATCTGTCAGTTCCTGGGTAAGAAGGTAGAGCCAGAAGAACTCAGCCTAATCCTCAAGAATAGCTCCTTCCAGGCCATGAGAGAAAACAAGATGTCCAATTACTCCATGCTATGATGCATATTCAGTTCACAAAGATCCACTTTTGAGAAAAGGTAAAAGAAAATGCTCTGGAATTTGGAATTTTAAAATGTCCCAGATTACATGGAGGGCTTTCTTGTCCTTAAAACAGGGGCTAACAGTTGAGATGAGGAGTGTTTGAGTGTGTCAACTGCAATTGCTCATCCCACAGATCATTTATCCTGTTCCCTCATCAGGGGGCCTCTTGTCTTGGTGCTGGTGTGGTCTGCAGGCACTTGGATAAAGTTAATCCATCCTGGGATGATTACCTGAGTGATGAGAATCATTTTGATTCTTTCTCCTCTGAATTTGACACAAGGGAGTGTCCATTCCTCAAAATGTGACCCAGTTAAGTAGCTCCTCCTGCCAGGCTTGCAAGCTGTGATTGACCTGGGAAGGAGGACAGGAATTAGGTTGGTCATTCAGGAGGTACCCCATTGGGAAATTAATGTAGGAAACTATCCTTAAGGAAGGCATGAATGAAGGGTTGACATAGCTGGAAAAAGAAGAAGAGAGGCCTTGCTATCTGACATTGTGAGGACCCTGTGATTAAAACTTGTCCATGTCCTCTCTTCACTTGGACTGAAGACAAATGGAAATATATTTTGTGTGGGGGTCAAGAATCAATTTTTTTCCAAATCCTACATTTCAAATACATGTGTAATAGTGCTTCATGGAAGCAAGTAATCAAATGATTATAAAGCATCGAAGGACCCTGAGCAGGTCAGGGCCTCTGCTGTCTCAGTCATCCAGTAGAACAAAGACCAAAGTCGATCTTATGCCCTAACATCTAATGGAATTGACCCTGCTGGCTTGTGTGGATTCCTGGGATCTCATGACCTCATTCTTGTTTCAAATTACTCTCTTTGGAATTATAAGATCTATACCATGCCTGTCCCAACACTGCATTTTGAGAAACATGTCTGGTTTCTCAGGTTAGCAGCTAGAGAGGAATTTCACCTCCAAATGATTCATACCTCAAGGCTCACTCATGCCTCTGTAAGACTTAGATGTTTACAGGAGATTTTAGACTTAGATTTGATGCTGGAATGGGTTAGGCCTTTGGAGATGCTAAGATTGTGTGCATTGCATGTATTTTGCATGTGAGAAGGACAAGGACGTTGGGGTGTGGAAGGCAAAGGGAAATGGGCCTTTTAGGGTGCATCCTAACCCAATATGCCTGAATCCTTAGAAGAAGAGGAAACGTGGACACACACACATGTACAGACACAGAGAGGACATGAAGGAGCAGTGGATGTTTACAGGACACCAGTTACACAGTAGATGTTCTGCTCTATCATTTCTACTATATAAGTTTATATTTTATATTTATATGATACATAATTAGGTATGATTATCTGTTATGCATATTACCTATTTAACTATTATCTTGATTTATGTAAATAATAATTTGTTGCTAGAGGAATACTTGTTGAAAGAATGAATAAAAGAATAAAGCAATGAAGGCAGGACATGGTGACACAGGCCTGTAACCCTAGTAAGGTGGCTGTGCTGGGAGAACTGTGAGAGTCCAGAAGTTCAAGGCTATCCTGGGCAACATAGGGAAACCCCCATCTTCACTAAAAATATGAACAAATGGGCTGCGTGTAGTGGACCATGCACTATATAAAATCATGAGATAAGCTTGTAATAAAGAGTAGGACTTCCGGCAAGAAAATCTTTAGCTTCAAATTCACACCATTGTTTAACCATGGAAGCTCTCAGGTATTTTTGTTTCCCTCTTCTATTCAAAAAGTGAAATATTAGTAAATTGTGTAATTTTTTTTTCTTTTTTGATAGAGTCTCACTCTATCACCCAGGCTAGACTTTTGTGTTGCAGTCATAGGTCACTACAACCTCAAATTTCTGGGCAATCAGTTCTCCCACCTCAATCACTTGACTTGCTGGGACTCTACACAAACAAGCCACTACATGCAGCTTATTTATTCATATTTTTAGTGAAGATGGGGGTCTCCCTACATTGTACAGGATAGCCTTGAACTTCTGGATTCTCACAATTCTCCCAGCACAGCCGCCTTACTAACTAGGGTTACAGGCCTGTGTCACCATGTCCTGCCTTCATTGCTTTATTCTTATTCTTTTATTCATTCTTTCAACAAGTATTCCTTTAGTACTTAATATATGTCTTTCCTTCTTTGAAACACTAAATATTTCACAATTGCAAATAAAAGTCAGGACTTTATAAAACTTATATATAATGTATTACAGAAACAATGCTGTACACACAGTCACAAGACACAAATGCATACAGTCCATCCTACCAGAGTGTTATGCAGTAAAATACAGCAGGATGGGGACTAGCAGTTCTGAATTGGGTGGTGAGAGAACCTCACAGAGAAGGATGTCCTGGAGCAAAAACTGGAACAAGCAAACAAGCAGGACATAGATACATCTGGGAGAACAGCTTTCCAAGGAGAAGACAGGGAAATGCACATGATCTGAGCAATACATGTTAATGCATGAGGCCTGAGCAGTGCGGACACCTGCCCCTGTGAGGCAGAATCACAAGTCCCAGTGTGATGGAGCACAGTGAACAAATGGGTCGTCACGGGATGGAGTTAGAGGAGCCACAGGGACACAGTTCACTGGGGGAGCCTTACAGGTGCCTGACACACTTGTACTGAGTGAAATCCAAGGTTCCTGAAAGAAGTTGAACAGGAAAGAGGCAGGTTGTGTCTTCCCTTCCTAAGGGGTCAAGCGGGCTGCTGTCTGAGACTCACTTATTCAGGAGAACAATCCCAAGCAAAGCAACTGCTTACAGTCTATCACCATCACTCAGGAGAGAAATGATGTTGGTTTGGAATGGGATGGTAGCTACAGGGGTGGTGGGTCTACAGCCATAGCAACCTGAACACACCCGATCTTGTCTGATCTTGGGTTGGGGGGAGGGGCTCAACTCTGGATGTGTCAGCAGACATAGTGGGCATGACTCTGGAGGGACTGTGCACAGGAGGGGCTGGGAGAGAGGAGGAGGTAAGAAGTCACCTCCAGGCAAGCAGGAATGTAAACAGTTGTGCTGCCAGGTGGCACAAGGGCCCACTCATGGACCAGTAGTCATTACACTGTATTAGCCACGATGTCCATGGGGGTGGTCAGAAAAAGAACTCACTAAGGAGGAGCCGTGTTCGGGCTCACTCCCACCTGACCTGAATGTCTGTTCCCTGTTTTCCAGGCATAACTGGGGACTGGAAAAATTACTTTACAGTGGCCCAAACTGAAGCCTTTGATAAAGTGTTCCAGGAGAAGATGGCAGATCTTCCTCGGGAGCTGTTCCCCTGGGAATAATGTCTGAGATGGTTCTGGATCTTACATGGATGCTGAATACCTTTTCTCCTGTCCCCTTATGTGCGCATGATTTGTGGTCATTGCATAAAACCCATTTTTTTTTTCATCCTGGAGCCTTAAATGATCAAATCTTTGTATCTTTGATTATTTTCTTGTTAAAAATCACCACAGTCCCCTTTCCCACGTCGTGGCTTTACAGACTTGTTAAAAAGGTCTTTCAGACATATAGAATGCTGCAGATATAATCTAAGTATGATTCGTAAGTGTGTTCAAAATATAATTTGTTTTTTGAGTCAGTCTTGCTCTGTCACTGAGACTAGTGTGCAGTGATGTCATCATACCTCCCTGCAACCTCAAATTCCTAGGGTCAAGAATTTCTCCTGTCTCAGCCTCCTGAGTAGCTGGGACTACAGGTGTGCACCACTATGCCCAGATAATTACTCTATTTTTTTTCTGTAAAGACCAGAAGAATGTCCAACATCTGGCCTCAAATATGACTCCTCCCTGAGCCTATCTGATTCCATAGATTACAGGCATAAGCCACAGAGCCTGGTCAGAAATTTTTATCAAAATAAGAGACAGTGATAAATTTGAAAGCCAACAATAATAATAATGAAAATAATAAATAAAACTACACAAGCAACTAAGTCTCCTTTTCTTCCCATCACATGTATTCCCAAAATATATTATTATTCTGAGCTTAGGAGCATAATTCCTGCAGGAGAAAAGCCTTGTGGGTAACAAGGGTGATGTCATCATGAAGAGAAACCACCATAGTGATCAATGCTTGAAACCTCCATGCCAGCATGTTCTGCAGCAAAGCTTTTTCCACAATGCCTGCAGCATAGAAGCTCCTCATAAAGATGCAGTAGACCCTCCATAGCTGACCACCTCCATACAGTGACCACCTACTTATGTCAACCTAATTGTCATAGATGGACATGCACCATCTGGACACAACAGTACAGTAGGCCTGGTCCCTAATGTTCACCACCTTCATATGGTGACATTTTGTTTGGGAGGTCAACTAACAGAGGTTCTACTACACTTGTCATACCCCTCCAGTGGTCATGAGTTTCCAAAGAGCATCTAAGGCATGACCAGCTGTTTTACCTTAAAACTTTGATATATAAAGGAAATTTTCTAGAGACTTGATATGGGGACCCACTGTCTGTCCACCAGCTGAGACATAAGTTCAGGTTATAAGACCCTACTGAGTATTTCTTCCTGAAAAACTAAATTTGAGAGTCTGTCTCTGGCCTCTCAGCTCCCTCGAGGGATAGTTTTCGTACCTGCTCAATGCAAAACAATTCCCAGCAGTAGTTTTGTTCTCTTGCTCTGTGGTGCTTGAGCATAGACAAAAAATGCAGGAGAATTCACTCCCAGTAGAAAAAATTTTCCATTTTCCAGGGATGGTTTCAGGATCCCTCACCCATGTAGCCTACAGTGATAAAGCATCCAGCGCTTGATGGCAGTGAGGTCCTCAAAGGATTTGTTCAGGGATATGGTATTGGTTGTGGGGCCACTGTGCTCCTTTTTTTCTTATTTGTTTTCTAAGTCAGCTTCTCTAGACTTTGTGGAGATTTTGTAGGGTCCCACTATCATTTCAATAAATGCATTTTCTGCATACATCATCCAGAATCCGCTAGAGTCCACTGTATCTGAAACAGCAATTAACCCACAACAACCAATGCCCCTAACATCGTCTCATTCCATTGGCCTGAATCCCATATATCACTCACAGGTGAAAGGCCTTGGTATAGCATATTGCAGAGAGCTTTGCTTTCTTGGGCTGACATTTAGTGGTTCTTTTGTACAGTTTCCTATAGACTCAAAATTGGGTCTGAGGATATAAGGGGACTCAGAGCAGAAACATTTGGTAAGACTGCACCATAAATGACTATGTGGCTCATACCACACCACAGCAATCTCTTTGATTTTGCTTCATGACATAGGATTATCCTTGAACTAATGATGGATAATCTTGGCCATCTAAAGGTCTGGGAGGAACAGAACCAGATTCTTCCTCTGTGCATATCTGGACTGTTCAGAGGAAGGATCACATGGGCAGACTTACTGGGGAGACAGGAGCATGCAGAGCTCTGTGCCTCACATCTGCGCCCACTCAGGGCATCATCACTGCAGAGGGGGTGCTCCCTTCGCACCCCACAGTGAGCTCACACAGGTTAATGAATGAGGAGCTACATGGAAAATGGGATGAAGAGCTTGGGTACCCTATTGTGATAGGCTATCCAGCTGCTGCTGCTGTCGAATGCATGATGTATTGGTCTCAGGACCAATTTTCTACCTTTCATGAGGTGTGATCTCACCGGAGTGCCAAGCAATCACTTAGCAGCAAACTCAGCACATCAGATACATTTCAACCTAAACGAGGCACTGGTTGGTGTTATAACTGATACCTTCCAGGATATAATGCCTCAGGCATGCCCAGTATCTGGGAGCTGACAGCCTGCTGGATTGACTGATATAGAAATTTCTGCATCATTTGTTGCAAACAAAAGATCAATTCTCTGGGAATGGAATTGCAGGGATGGGCGTATGACCTCACAATTCACTGTCCCCGAAGTATACTGCATCATCTGAAAATAGCAGACATGACACAAAATTAGAATGACTAATTGCATCATTGTCTAAGGTGCCAGCTTGAGGACAATCACCTGTATGGTGTGGAGGTCATTCTCCAGGACACAGGCTGGAGAGGATCGCTTGAGGAGAAGAGTTCAAGAGCAGCCTGCAGAATATAGAAAACTGCATGTCTACAAAAATTAAAAAACAAAAGAAATAATGATCTGGGCACAGTGGCACACATCTATAGTCCCAGCTACTCAAGAGGCTAATGTAGGAGGATCCCTTTTGCCAGGAGTTCAAGGCTGCTGTGAGGTATGTTCCTGCCTCTGTTCTTTAGCCTAGGCAACAACATGATTCTATCTCAGAAAAATAAAATTTTAAGGTTTTCACTGTAGTGGGTTTGGTTGCTTATGCCTATAATCCCTCATTGGTGGCTAAGCCTGGAAGATAGCTTGGGTTCAGAAGGTCAATTGTAGCCCGAGAATCCCCTTCTTTGAAACAAAGAATGAAAGAAAGAAAGAAAAGAAAAGAGAAGAAAAATTACCTTAGCATGGAGACAGGTGCATGTAGTCCCAGCTACTCAAAAACCTAAGGTAAGAGTATTTATCACTCCAGGCGAGTTTAAGACCGCCTGGGCAATGACCTCATATCTACAAATAATAATGATAAAATAAATTTTTGTTCTGAAAAATACCTATTAAGGAAATGGAAACATAAACCAAAAATGGAGAGGAAATAATTATATATAACCTCCAGCAAATAACTTGTTTCCAGTATTTACAAAGAACTCAAAACTCAGCAGTGAGAAAACAATGCTTTTTTTAATGAAGAAAAGATTTCAATAAATACTAGGCCAAATTGGATTAGGGATGGCAGAAAAGCACATAAAAAAATATGTTTAGCATCATTGGTCCTTAGGGAAATATAAGTTAAAATAACACTAAGACACCAGTAGATACCTATTAGAATGACTAAAAGAAAAGCTGCTAATAGAACCTAGTTATGGTCGGGGTGAACACAACAGAGTCTCCTGTGGGATGCTGGTAGTCACGCTACATTGTACAGTCAGTCTGGAGGACAGAAAGTTTCTTATCAAGGTTCCCTTACACTTGTACTCTTTCTAAATTCAATATCAACATTTTTGTGTCTGGCTTCCTTTATTCACCATTATGTTCATGAGATTGATACTCATATGCAGTATTTCTGGAGTCAATTCACCGAAGTTTATTTTACCCATTATATCGTTGATGGGAATTTGGGACATTTCTGGTTAGAGGTTATAACTGTTAATCACCTGTCATCATGTCTTGTTTGTATGTCTCTTAGTGGACACTTCTGTTGGATATATGTACACCGAGGACTGGCAATGCTGGATCATCAGATTTGTGGACATGACAATTTTAGTAGATGCTACTGGAGCATTTTCCAAGGGGTTATTCCAAATTAAACTTCCACTGGCCACCATTCCAAATCCTTTGCCAAATTGTTTGGTTTTAGCTT
>CAUYQV010129058.1:0-11626 GCA_963574575.1 Galagoides demidoff
CTGTGGTCCCAGCTACTTGGGAGGCAGAGGCAGGAGACTCGCTTGAGCCCAGGAGTTGGAGGTTGCTGTGAGCTGTGATGCCATGGCACTCTACCCAGGGGGATAGCTTGAGGCTCCGTCTCAAAAAAAAAAAAAAAGTGAATGCACTACATGAGTCAGTTTATATAAAATTCTACAAATTGCAAACTTATCTACAGTGAGGAGGAATGGAAGAAGGGAGTGATCACAAAGAAGCATGAGAAATTTGGGGGGAAATATTGGGGGAAATGTTCCGTACCTTGATTGTGGTGTTGATTTCACTACCATATATCTGATACAGCTTATTAAATTGTATACTTTGATATGTACACCTCAGTAAAGCTGTTTATTAAAAAGATTTCCTGGTTTCTAATTCCAGGTCTGGAATTTTAACTTGAAAGTAGGTTGGTTGGTTTGGTGGGTGGGTTGGTTGGTTGGTTTGATTGATTCAGTGCCTACCATTCTTGGGAAACTGGAATCTGGACAATTCAATTTGAAATTAAACCATTTTCCAGATTATGTATAGCTGGAATATTATGTATAGCTCTCATCTCTCCTGATTTTTCCAAGTGCTAACTGTTTGATCTGGGACCAGTGTCCTTGTCTCACAGAGCTTCAGTCTCCTAATCTATAAAATGGGGGATTATAATAATGCATGTAATTCACTTAGAATTAGGGTGGCTATTTCTATATTCATGATTATTCTTTCTACTCTGTAGCATTATAAAATATTATTAAAAGAGTATCATTCTTTATGTGCTATTTTATTATTTGATTTTTTTTTAACCTTTCAAACATATAGCAAAGAAGACAGAATAAGAACCCTGATAAACTGGAAACCCAACTGGAAAATTTCCACCTCATGGCCAGTCTTGTGCCATATACTTTTCAAGCTGAATATTTTCTTGAGCTTTATCCTTCATTTTTCCAGCTTTATTGAGAGGGAGCTGACAAATAAAATTGTATATATTTAAGGTGTACAATGTAATGACTTAATATGCATATGTATTGGGCAGTGCCTGTGGCTCAAAAGGGTAGGGCGCCGGCCCCATATACCAGAGGTGGCAGGTTCAAACCCAACCCTGGCCAAAAAAAATATATATGCATATGTTATAAAATGATTACCACAATCAAGTTAGTTAACGCATCCATTACCTCACATGATTACCTTTTGTTTTCATAAGTTTGTTTCTTGATCACAATTCTTTCATAACTTCATTTTTATTGGAAACCTGGTTGCCATTATGGGGCAATGTCATCACTTCTTTAATCTAGTGTTTCTTGGTGAAAGTCTAGGTAATATCCCATTTTTCACCATTATTATCTATGCTGCTGTGAACAGTCTTATAGCTAAATCTGACCTCTCATCCATGACTGTTTTCTGAGAATAAACTGGGAAATAGAATTGTTGTTTCAAAGGCAATGTGCTAAAACTTGATTGCAGATGTTACAGTCTCATCTAACTTCTGAACTTCAGTTTCCTCATCTGTACATGTATAATGATCCTTCACGGGGTTATAGGAGGCAGTTGTAAGATGACATCAGGCCAGGTGTGGCAGCTCACACCTGTAATCCCAGCACCCTGGGAAGCCAAGGCAGGAGGATCTCTTGAGACCCAGAGTTCAAGACCAGCCCAGGCAACACAGCAACACCCTATCTCTATAAAAATTAAAATAAATGACATGTATAAGGCTCTTGTCCAAGGGCCTAGAACATCCCGGACATTTAGTAAATGTGGGATACTCATCTGGCTGTGCATATTGTTGGGAGAGCAGGGATGAGGTCTCACTGTGTTGTCCAGGGTGGACTGGAACTCCTGGGCTCCTACTTCAGCCTCCTAGGACTACAGGCACATGCCACTGCACCTAGCTATTATATGCATTTTTAAAACTTCTTATAATGTTGCTAAGCTTTCCCATTGTTTTTCTTACCAGCTATTGAAACTCGAGTGGTTACAGACAATTGCTCTGAAGAAAAAAAGACATTCCACTTGCACACCCAAATGAACTCAATGGACATCCATTGCAATGACATTGTCCAGGGAAACATACAAGGTATATGTAACAGCAACTTTTATATATTGATTTCACAGGAGTGTTGAGTACATTGGATACTTTTTTTTCCATTCTTGAGAGGAACAATAAAGCAGGATAAGATGATAATGAGTGAGAGTGGGAAGAGCTATTTTATACATGGTTAGAGAAAGTCATTGATTAATGGCTCGGCGCCTGTGGCTCAAGTGGCTAAGGCACTAGCCACATACACCTAAGGTGGCGGGTTCGGATCCAGCCCGGGCCTGCCAAACAACAATGATGGCTGCAACCAAAAAATAGCCGTGGCAGGCACTTGTGGTCCCAGCTACTTAGGAGGCTGAGGCAGGAGACTCACTTGAGCCCAGAAGTTGGAGGTTGCTGTGAGCTGTGATGCCATGGCACTCTACCTAGGGGGATAGCCTGAGGCTCTGTCTCAAGAAAAAAAGAAAGATAGAAAGTCATTGATTAAGTAATAGTTGAGCAGAAACCTAAAGAATGCCAGGCATCAGCCTTGCACCATCTGGGGAAAGCACATACTTGAGATAACAAGAACAGCTGGTACGAAGTCCCTGAGGCAGTAACATGCCTGGCATATTCAAGGAATAGCAAAAAGGCCGGTGGGGCTGGAATAAAGTAAAAAAGAGAAAAGGGGCCACTAACCACAGCTCTACCTTCAAGACCAGCCATGGCCCAGATGATAATACAGCTGCTGCTCCTTCTAGTGGGGGCACTCAGCACAGGTCACCTGGGGTTAGGACTGAGCTTCTCAACATCTTCATGGACATCAAGCACCACAAGGAAAAGCCAGAGCCTAAGGACAACTTGCGTGATCAATGCAGTCCCTGGAGGAAGAATGCCTGCTGCTCTGCCAGCACCAGCCAGGAAGCCCACAAGGATGATTCCTACCTGTATGACTTCAGCTGGGACCAGTGGAGTGATGGAGCCTGCCAGCAAATGGCATTTCATCCAGGATACCTGCTCTACCAGTGCTCCCCTAAGTTGGGGCCCTGGATTCAGTGGGTGGACCAGAGCTGTTGAAAAGAGCAGGTCCAGAATGTGCTCCTGTGCAAAGAGGACTGTGAGCGCAGTGGGAGGATAGTCACTCCTCCTACACCTGCAAGAGCATCCGGCACAAAGGCTGAACTGGACCTCAGGGTTTAACCAGTGCCCAGTGAAAGCTGCCTGCCACACCTTCCATCTCTACTTCCCCACACCTGGTGCTCTGTGCAGTGAAATCTGGGGTCATTCTTAAAAAGTTTGCAACTATAGCTGAGGGAGGGACCATTTGCATCCAGATGTGGTTTGACCCAAACCAGGACAACCCCAATGAGGAAGTGGCGAGGTTCTATGCTAAAGCCATGAGCGGGCCTGGACTCCGTGGGGCCTGGGCTTCTCTGCTCAGCCTGGCCCTCATGCTCCTGCTGCTACTCTGCTGACCTCTCTTTGCCCTCAGATATCAGGACATCCCTGCCCTGCTTGGCCCCAGAGCTCCCAGCTACTCACTTCCTGTTCTATGGTGGTACTTCTGACAGCCAGTTTGAATAAACCCAACACTCCACATCTGTCTCGAATTTTAAAAAAAGAGAGAAAAAGAAAGGAGAGAGCAGAAAGGTGATGAGAGCAGGTCTTTTGTTCTTCTGAAGTGATAAAATGACCTATTGGGGTTTTTGGTTTGTCTTTCTTTTTCCTTTTGAAACAAAGTCATGCTCTGTCATACAGGCTAGAGCACAGTGGCATCATCATAACTCACTGCAGCCTCCAACCCCTAGGCTCAAGTGATCCTTCTGTCTCAGCCATGCTACAGCTGAGACTAGAGGCATGCACCACCACACCTCGCCTGGCTAATTTTTCTATTATTAGAATCTTGCTCTTGCTCAGGTTGATCTTGAACTCTTGGCCTCAAGTGATCCTCCATCCTCAGCCTCCCAAAGTGCTAGGATTACAGGCATGAGCTGCAGTACCTGGCCCAGTTCCTTTTTTTGATAAATACTTTTAGCCATAAGTGGTTAGAAGCAGGGGGAAATTAGCTACACACTCACACCCCTGAGCCGGACTACAATAACAGGAAGTTTCCAAGCATGGCCAACAGAACAAGACTCTGTCTCAAAAAGAAGAAAAAAAAAAAAAGGAAGTCTCACACTATATTCTCTAACATACCAGTAATGTATTGAAAGAACAGTTAATTACCAAGTATGCTCAACACATCCTAATCATAAAACTTGTTCTGCAAATTCAACAAAATCCCAATTTCTGTCCTGCTAAGGACTCTGGCCATATCTTGAATCAAGGCTTCCCTTGAGACAGATGCAACAATGCTCCACTTTTGAGGTTCTGTTACCATTGTATCAGGCAATGGGATCGGGCAACCAGAATCTTTCAAATCAGTTATTCTCAAAGTGTGGTCTCTGAACCAGCAACATCAACGTTACCTGAAAACAGATTAGAAATGAAAATTATCAGGTCCCTCTCAGACCAAATGAATTTGACATTTTGAGAGTGAGGCCCAGCACTCTGTGGGTTTGTTTCTTTTATTTTTTTTTTTTAAGACAGAGTCTCACTATGTGACCCAGGCTAGAATAGCATGTCATCATAGCTCACAGCAACCTCAATCAATCAATCAAGCAAGCAAACAATCCTCTTGCCTCAGCCTCCCAAATAACTGGGACTATAGTCACCCACCACAACACCTGGCTAGTTTTTTTATTTTTAGTAGAGATAGGGTCTCGCTCTTGCTCAGGCTTGTCTCGAACTCCTGAGTTTAGGCAATCCACTTGCAATCCTCTCAGAGTGCTAGGATTACAGGCATGAGTCATCACACCTAGCTCCAGTGCTTTGTGTTATAACAAACCCTACAGGGTTCATAGGACCTAAGCTCTAGTTGAGAAAGACTCCCCTTAAAAAGTGTCAGAGGCAGATCTACAGGGTGTTCCATAAGTCATATCAGCAAAATATGTATAACAACAACATATTCCTTCCAAAATATGTATAACAACAGGTATCTTGGAACATGTTCACCATGAGTGGGAAAGAACACTTGGGAGGTGGGGTGTAGAAAGAAGTGGCCAACACACAGAGAATATTTTATAAATATTTTGTAAGATTTGATAATGAATATTTTGTAAATAAAGGTACATTTGGCTATAATACCCTATTGGGGTCAAGCTTTGCAGCAAAGTCACATTCCCATCTAAATGCTCACAGGTGTCAGTGTATGAGAGAGAGCTTCCAGAATAGTTCAAGCAATCCACATATCTTAGATCCCATTAATTTCCCTAACAAAAACTGTCTCCGTATCCGTTAACAAGTTAATTAACAAGTTAATTTTGCCACTGAAAACTCACTTCTAAAGAGCTGTATATGTAATTGTCTGAATTAAATAAGAAATCATTAGGTGTTTAGCAGGCCCCCTGGCTGAAGGGCTCAACTAGAACTTGAACTTTCCCTTAGAAATGAAAACAATATAACCTAAACATTTGTACCCTCATATCAATCTGAAATTTTTAAAAAAGAAAAAAAAGAAATCATTAAGTCTGACCAATTTGAATGACATGTTGTACATTGTAAGGAGAATCAAAATAAATCTTGACTCTGATCCCTATGTGAGTTTAAAAAATTTAATATAAATGCAGCTCACACAAATGACCCCCCCAAAAAAACTTATCTAATATTCATCCTGCTGATTATGCTAATTGGAAAAATGTCTGCTGTTGATCAGAGATAAAGATCCCTGAAGTATTCATAAGGGCTGTTTCTCAATGGTGGTGTTTCTGATTCAAGCTCATCAGGCCTAGAATGTGAAGTCTTAATTAAGACAATGGCCTACCCAACATAGCTTAAACTAACACACATAAAAATATACTGTTGGCTGGGCATGGTGGCTCACGCCTACAAGCCCAGAAGTTCAAGGTTTCTGTTGAGCTATAATTGTGTCACAGCATTCCAGCCTGGCTAACAGATCAAGACCCTGTCTCTTAAAAAAAAAAAAAAAGAATACACAGCTCTCACAATGTTATTCAAAATAGCCAAAAGGTGGAAACAACGCACATGTCCGTCAATGGATGAATGGGTAAACTGAATGTGGTCCACCCATACGGTGGAATATTATTTGACCACGAGAAAGGAATGAGGCACTGATACTCACCACAGCATGGATGAACCTGAAAAACATGATACTAAAGGAAGGAAGCCAAACACAAAAGGCCATATATTATATGATTACATTTATCTGAGTTGACCCCGAAAGACACAGAAAGTAGTGGGGGGGCGCCCCCAAGGTCATGGTTGCTTAATGGATGTGAGATCTCTTTTGGAGATGATAAAAGTGTTTCGGCACTAGACAGAAGTGATGATGACACTGTGAATATACTCAATGCCACTAATAAAATTCACTTTCATTTTTACCTCATTTTATTTTTTGTTTTAGAAACAGGGTCTCCCTGCATGATGCAATGGTATATTTCAAAACTATTAAGAAATGAATACGATTGTGATGGATGTGTTACTTAGTTCAATGTAAGCATTTCACATTGTATATCCAAGCAGTGCACTGAACCCCATAAATGCATCAACGTACAAAGTTATGATTTAATAAAAAATAAAAAAAAAGAAACAGGGTCTCCCTCTGTCACCCAGGTCAGAGTGTAGTGGCCTGCTGCAACCCCAACTCCTGGCCTCACACAGCTCTCCTGCCTCAGTTGCTGGGACCACAGGTGTACACTGACTCGCTCAGCTATAACAATGCTTTTAAAGATTCCGTTTTTCTGGCTCAGTGCCTGTGGCTCAAGCAGCTAAGGCACCAGCCACATATACCTGAGCTGGCAGGTTCCAATACAGCCTGGGCCCACCAAACAACAATGATGGCTGCAACCAAAAAAATAGCTGGGCGTTGTGGTGGGCACCTATAATCCCAGCTACTTGGGAGATGGAGGCAGGAAAATTGCTTGAGCCCAGGAGTTGGAGGTTCCTGTGAGCTGTGATGCCATGGCACTCTGCCCAGGGTGACAGCTTGAGGCTCTGTCTCAAGAAAAAAAAAAGATTCCATTTTTCCTCATTTGGCAATAAAGATATTTGCACCGGATTGTTCACTGCAGTTCTATTCATAATTGCCAAGTTATGGAAGAAGCCCAAGTGCCCATCGACCCATGAATGGATTAATAAAATGTGATGTATGTATACCATGGAATACTATGCAGCATTAAAAAAATGGAGACTTTATCTCTTTTATGTTTACATGGATAGAGCTGGAAAATATTCTTCTTAGTCAAGTATCTCAGGAATGGAAAAAAAATATCCAATGTACTCAGTACTACTGTGAAACCAATTTATAATCATTCACCCATGCATGTGAAAAATGAAACACAACTATAGCCTAAGGATGAAGGAGGGAAAGGGAGGGAGAGGGGAAGGGGGTGGGATGAGAGAGGGAGGGTTAGTAGGGGGACCACACCTATGGAGCATATTGCAAGTACAAGGTGGATCTATCAGATGCAGAACACAAATGTCTTAATGCTGTAAGTGGGTAAATAAGGTGAAGGTTATGTTGATTAGTAGGATGTAAGCACTCCAATTTGTACAAATAATCAACACATTGAATCCCATAATGGCATAAATGTATTTATGATTGATGTACAAATGACTTAATAAAAAAAAATAAAGATTCCATTTTTCCATTTCCTCAGGGCCCAGTGCAGTTGCCTTTGTTTCTTATTCTTCTCTTGGAAATATCATAAATGCATCATTTTTTGAAGAGATAGATGAGAAAGATCAAGTTTACCTGAACTCCCAGGTGGTGAGTGCTGCTGTTGGACCCAAGAGGAATGTGTCGCTCTCCAACTTTGTGACTCTGAGTTTCCAGCATGTGAAGGTGGGTCAAAAGTGTACTTTGAACTTGTCAGGTCTCATGGAGGTAGACCAATGTGTACACAGTTTTTATAGGAGGTTCTAGACCTGCACTGCCTGATGTGGTAGCGAGGAGTACCTGTAACTATTGGGCATTTGAAATGTGCCTGGTTGAATCAAGATTATGAAGACAGCATTTCCCGATTTACATCTAGAATTCCCAGATTTTGATGGCTTAGTTAGAAGGAAAGAATTAGCCAGACTTAATCATGCCATATTGTACCCTATAAATATATATATAATTATAATTCGTCAATTAAAAATTAAAATTTAAAGCCAGGTGCAGTGGCTCACACCATGGGAGGCTCTTGCAGAAGGACTGTTTCAGGTCAGGAGTTCAAGACTAGCCTGAACAAGAGACCCAATCTCAACTAAAAAATAGAAAAACTAGCCAGGCATTGTGGTGCATGCCTGTAGTCTCAGCTAATCAGGAGGCTAAAGGCGGGAGGATTGCTTGAGCCCAGTAGTTTGAGGTTGCAGTGAGCTTTGATGACACCACTGCACTCTAGCCCAGGTGGCAATAAGACTCTGTCTCAAAGAAACAAAATTAGAATTTGGCCAGGAACAGTGGCTGATACCTGTAATCCCAGTACTTTGGGAAGTCAAAGTGAGAGTATCACTTGAGGCCAGGAGTTCAAAACCAACCTGGTCAACATAGCAAGACCCCAACTATACAAAAAAAATTGTTTTTAATTAGTAAGTCATGGTAGTACATGCCTATAGTCCCAACCACTTGGGAGGCATAGGCAGAAGAATCACTTGAGCCCAGAAGTTCAATGTTCAGTGAGCTATGGTCATGTCACTATCTTCCACTCTGGGTAACAGAATGAGACCTTGTCTCCAAAATATAATTAAAATTAAATTTCAAAAAAGAAGTAAATAAAAACCAAAACAAAAGAGATGTAAAATATCTCATCAATAATTTTTATATTGATTATATTGATCAACTTATACATGTTTAAGAGCTACCTCTTTTTTTTTTTTTTGAAATGGGGTCTTGCCTTATTGCTCAGGCTAGCTACAAATTCTTGACCTCAAGACATTCTCCTACCTGAACCTAGGGTACAATTTTGAATATAATACAGGATTAAATAAAACATATTGTTAAAGCTAATTTGAGCTGTTTCTTTGCCTTTTTAATGTAACTAACAGAAAATTTTTAATTACATAGGTGGCTCACATATTTCTCTTGAACAATGGTACCTGAAAGTATTTCAGTTGCAGGTACTTCTTATATTTGCAAAATTTAAGCTGAGACATAATATTTATTTTCACTCAGAAACTTCATTAGCAGGACTATATAACTCAATTTTAAAAACTGGGTTTGGGGGGATTTGGGGCAGAGGGGGAGACTAAGTAGAGTGCTGCGGTGTCCTAGCTCACAGCAACCTCCTAATCCTGGGTTCAAGCAATTCTCTTGCCTCAGCCTCCCAAGTAGCCAAGACTACAGACACCACCACTATGCCTGGCTAATTTTTTCTTTTTTAGTAGAGTTGGGGTCTCACTCTTGCTCAGGCTGGTATTGAACTCCTGACCACAAGCAATCCGCCTGCCTCAGCACCCCAGAGAGGTGCAGGCAAGAGATACCGCAGCCTACTGCCCCAAAATTTTTTATTTAATCCATTGACTTCTCCCATTTCCCATCCAAACTCTTCAAAGAAAGAAGTCTCAAAAAAAAAAAGAAGTTCGATACCCAGAGAGAAATACAACAGAATTTCTCTGCTCTCCTTCCTTTCTGTTCTGTTAAGAAATAAGAGTTAAAGGGGAGAAAATGGGGAAATGTAGGTTTTCTCTATTTCATGCATAAAATGTAGATGTGGAGTTTTGATGTACTGGGGAGAGGGAGGAACAAGGCAAGAAATCTAGAGATAGCCAGTGGATTATCAAAGGCAATGCAGCCCACAAACAACAGGGCATCCAACCCGTCTCCTCGGCCCCATGAAGTGATGCTCTGAAAGCCCTTGAGACAAAGAGAAGAGATTACAGGCTAATTTTATTCTTTCTCCTTGTGATTTTTTTTTTATACACACTCCTGCTCTCATCACACAAGCCATTACTGTGCTTTAAGGGACTAGGGAACAGAATTGGTATGAAGGGACCAGAAAAAATTAGTGGAGTGAGTGTGGGAGAAAATGTTTTGTGAGCCTCAGACTCCCTTGGGGTTTTGTTTCTTTTGTTTTTCCTCTGACTCCCATTCTCAGGGACAAGGTCCTGAAACTAATGAAATCTCATAAAACTCTGGCTTCAGAGACCATTGGTTTATTGAATCCAATAAAGCTGCAGTTATGGGGCAGGGCACTTATAATAGAAATCACTAAAGTTGCTCTTCACCCAGGTGTCTTGGCATATGGTGCCATGGCATGGACCGCCAACACTGAAAAATGGTCCTCATAAAGATGTAGAGAGACAGTGATCTCTAGGAGCTCTGAAAGGGCAGGGATTTTTTCTGTTGTTCTTCTGTTGTATCATCAGTACCTGTAACAGTGTCTGAGGGTGTACATAATAGGTGTACATTTTATCTACTCAATAAAAATGTGTTCTATGGCCAGGTGCAATGTCTCATGCCTATAATCCTACCACTGTGAAAGGCCAAGGTTGGAGAATTGTTTGAGCTCAGGAGTTTGACCCCAGCCTGAGCAAGAGCAAGACTCTGTCTCTACTAAAAATAAAAAACTAGCCAGGCATTATGGTGAGCACAGGTAGTCCCAGCTATTCAGGAGGCTCAGGCAAGAGGATTACTTGAGCTCAGGAACTGGAGGTTACAGTGAGCTCTGATGACATCACTGCATTCTAAACCAGGGTAACAGAGCAAGACTCTGTCTCAAAACAAAAAAATTTGTTCAATCCTATGTACTCAATTCCCATATGAGGACAGTTGATGACCTAGTACATGGTCGGGGGTGAGGGAAAGTGAGAGCAAAGAGAGGGAAGGAGGGAGGGAGGTGGGAAAAGGGGAGAGCAGAGAGAGGGATGGAGGGAAGGGGTACAGGGTCATGGTGTGTGACACACCTTTTGGAGACAGGACACAATTATAAGAGGGACTCTACCTAATAAATGTAATCAATGTAACCTGGTTCTTTGTACCCTCAATGAATCTCCAACAATAAAAAAAAGAATATATTAGTAGATATGTAACAAACTCAGAAATATTAAATAAAATGTGTTCTATTTAAAAAAAAAAATAACAATGATGAGCCCATTCTATTTTCAGATGACTCCCAGGAACAAAAAGTCCTTCTGTGTCTACTGGAAGAGCACAGAGGAGGGCAGCCACTGGTCCAGAGATGGCTGTTTCCTGATACATGTGAACAAAAGTCACACCATATGCAATTCCAATCACCTCTCCAGTTTTGCCGTCCTCATGGCCTTCACGTACCAGGTACGATGTAAATATCTCATTCCTCTAGCAGATGCTTTCCGAGCCCCTACAGGGTGATAATAAGTGCTATAAAGAAACTGAAAAAGTGGCTCGGCGCCTGTGGCTCAATCGGCTAAGGCGCCAGCCACGTACACCTAAGGTGGCAGGTTCAAATCCTCAGCCCGGGCCCACCAAACAACAATGATGGCTGCAACCAAAAAATGGCCGGGTGTTGTGGCGGGCGCCTGTGGTCCCAGCTACTTGGGAGGCGGAGGCAGGAGACTCGCTTGAGCCCAGGAGTTGGAGGTTGCTATGAGCT
>CAUYQV010129059.1:0-17402 GCA_963574575.1 Galagoides demidoff
GGCGCCTGTGGTCCCAGCTACTTGGGAGGCGGAGGCAGGAGACTCGCTTGAGCCCAGGAGTTGGAGGTTGCTATGAGATGTGATGCCATGGCACTCTACCCAGGGGAATAGCTTGAGGCTCCGTCTCAAAAAAAAAAAAAAAAGAAAGAAAACTAAAAAGTTGGACAAAATCTAAAAACTTCTTTTTGAAGGCATCAAAGTTAAAAACAGGCCAGGATTAGTGGTGGGAGCGGGTTAGAGGCTGAAGGATTGACTTCTCCTGGGGGCATTCACCATAGCTACAGGGAGCTAAGAGACTGAGGTGTGCCGCTGAAGACTTCCTGAGTTGTGAGACAAGAATCAGGGTCCAGGGCCTATCAGGTAGAGCTGCTTACATTGCCATCCCAAACAGTGTGCCCTGGAAGTGAAGGATAACCAGAGTGGACAGGCTCTTGCAGGGTTGGGAGCTCCAGCTTCTGTCCCTTTCAGGGATCACAGGTGAAAGCTGTCAGGAGTGGTAGTGCCCTCAGGCACCCATGGTGTTAGTGCCACCAGGTACCTGGCAGAAACACACAAATCCTCTCTGGAGGAAGATGACATCATCCTTGGCTTCCAATTATTTCTATTGAAGATACTATAAGTACAACACATAGTATGTAGTTTTAAGCAAAAATAACCAGGTGCATAAGAGAATAAGACATATATAATAATCAGCAGGAAAATAGAGTATGTAAATAGAATCCTGGGACTTTGGACACTGAAATAAGATAAACTTTAAAATATCTAGGTTTATTAAACACTAAGAAATTTTTAAAACTTAAGATGGAGAATTTCTGCATAAAACATTACAATCAATATAATTTTCCATAATAACAGACTAAAAGAGGAAAATTATTCAGTTGCCAGAAAAGACTTTGTTAAAATCAGTACCTATTCATGATTTCTAAAAATAAAGGATAGAAGGCAGATGCCACAGCTCATGACTATAATTCTAGCACTCTGGGAGGCTGAGGCGGGTAGATTGCTTGAGATTAGGAGCTTGAGAGCAACCTGAGCAACAGCGAGACCCCATCTCTACTAAAAATAGAAAAACTAGCTGGGGCTCACGTTGGGTACTATAGTCCCAGCTGCTTGGGAGGCTGAGGCAAGAGGATCGCTTGAGCCCAAGAGTTTGAGGTTGCTGTAAGCTATGAAGCATTGGTACCCTAGCCAGGGCAACAGAGTAAGACTCTGTCTCAAATAAATACATAAATAAATGATAGGAGGGAATTTCTTTAATCTGATAAAGGAGAGCCACCAAAAAAACTACTTTGGGCTCAGCGCCTGTGGCTCAAGCGGCTAAGGCGCCAGCCACATATACACCTAAGGTGGCAGGTTCGAATCCAGCCCGACCCGCCAAACAACAATAATGGCTGCAACCAAAAAATGGCTGGGCGTTGTGGCAGGCGCCTGTGGTCCCAGCTACTTGGGAGGTTGAGGCAGGAGACTCGCTTGAGCCCAGGAGTTGGAGGTTGCTGTGAGCAGTGAAGCCATAGCACTCTGCCCAGGGGGACAGCTTGAGGCTCTGTCTCAAAAAAAAAAAACTACTTTGAATATCACTTTTAATAGTAAAATGTTGTAAGATTTCCTTTGAAATCAGAAATGAGACAAGATGCCCATAAATGCCACCACCATCCAACATTGTACTAAAGGTCCCAGCCAGTGCCATAGGGTAAGAAAAAGAAAAAATTATGACAGTTGAAAAGTTATGATATTATTTGAATGTTGAATGATTGGATACATAAAATTCTAAACTCAACAGAAAAACTATGAGATTAATAAGAGTTTAATAAGATCATTGAATATAGAGTCAAAATATAAAAAAGTCAGTGTATTTCTATATCCATGTACCAGGAAAGTTAAAAAAGGATTTTTTTTCAAAAATTCCATTTATGAAAGCACCAAAAATTTTGAGAAATAAGTACATAGAATAAATCTAAGAAAATATCTAAAAGTCCTCTCTGCAGAAAATTATAAAATGTTATTGAGAGAAAGTAAAGAAGACCGAAATGCAGGCAGTCCCTGAGATGCAAACTTCCAACTGACACAGGACTCACACTTACGAACAGGGGCTATGACAGGTGAGAGGTAAACACACCTGTTCCAACTTACATGAAAAGTCAACCGAAGAACGAACCTACAGAACCTGTCTCATTCATAACCTGGGGACTGCCTATAAATGAATAAATAGATCGTGTTTATGTGTTGTGAAGATGTGAATTACCCCCTATTTATCTATAGACCCAGTGTAAATCCAGTCAAAACACCATTAGGTTTTGTTGTGGAACTTAAAGAAAAAGATTGTTAGGAAATTCAAAGTCCAAGAGCAGTGCTTTTTGAAGATGGGAGTGGGGGGGGTCTGTTCTACCAGATATCAGGGTTTATAATAGTACTGTAGCAACTAAGAAGAAAAGAACTGGCATAAAGATGAACAAACTGACAAGTGGAACAGAAAGGAGAGTTCAGAAACTTTGAATCATTGGAGAAAGATTAGTATCTTTTTTTTTTTTTTTGCAGTTTTTTGGCTGGGGCCAGGTTTGAACCTGTCACCTCCAGTATGTGGGGCCAGTGCCCTACTCCTTGAGCCACAGGCACTGCCTGAAAGATTAGTATCTTTAACAACCAACGCTGGGGCTTAGCACCAGTAGCTCAGTGGTTAGGGCACTGGCAACATGCACTGGGGTTGGTGGGTTTGAACCTGGCCTGGGCCTGCTAAACAAATGACAACAATAACAAAACAATAGCTGAGTGTCGTGGTGGGCGCCTATAGTGCCAGCTACTTGGGAAGCTGAAGCAAGAGAAACACTTAAGCCCAAGAGTTTGAGGTTGCTATGAGCTATGACCCCATGGCACTGTACCAAGGGTGACATAATGAAACTCTGTCTTGGAAAAACAAACAAAAAAACAACCAAAGCTGGAGCAATTGGCTAACCATACAAAAATCATCCTATATACATAATAACTGCAAGTTGGATCGTAGGTCTAAGCATGGAAGGAAGAAAGGGAGGGAGAGGGGAGGGAAGGAGAGGAAAGGAGAGGAGTAGAGAGGGAAAGAAAGAAAGAAAACTCCAAAACTCTAGAATATAACATATGTGAGTACATCCCTACCTCAGGATGGCAACATATGCATTTATCAGAAGACAGAAAGCACAAACCATAAGGAAAAGAGCAATAAATTTACATTAGAATTAAGAATATCTGGCAAAACTATTCCTTGATATTAGGATAATTATTTCTAGTTGGGGGGGATAGTGAATGTCAAGGGCTCTTCTGGAGTTCTAGAAATACTATTTCTTGTACTAGTTGCTAGTTACCTGAATGTGTGCAAATTTTTGACAGTTTACCAAGCTGCACACTTAGGATTTGCATGCTTTTGTATGCATATTACAGTTCAATAAAAAGGTTATATTGAAAAAAATCAAGAATTTCTATTTGTCAAAAGATACCACATGAGGAGAAAAGGTGAGCTGCAGAGTAGGAGAATATATTCGTAATGCATAAAACTGACAAAGTTCATTAAGGACAAGTCAAACAGCCCAGTACAAAAATGGGCATTTCAAAGAAGAGAAAATTATGGCTAGCCACATACACCTAAGGTGTATGCCAGCCACATACCCCTAAGGTGGCGGGTTCGAATCCAGCCCAGCCCGCCAAAACAACAATGACGGCTGCAACCAAAAAATAGCTGGGTGCTGTGGCGGGCGCCTGTGGTCCCAGCTACTTGGGAGGTTGAGGCAGGAGACTCGCTTGAGCCCAGGAGTTGGAGGTTGCTGTGAGCTGTGATGCCACAGCACTCTACCCAGGGGGATAGCTTGAGGCTCTGTCTCAAAAAAAAAAAAAAAGAAGAGAAAATTAACAAAAAACATGAAAAGGTATTCAACCTCAATAATAGCTCCTCCATAAAAACCGCGGTGAGACAGGACTACCACATTATTAACAAAATAGGCCCAAATGAAAGACTGAAGACAGAGTGTGGAAATGATGTGGAGCGGCTGGAACTGCACGCCTGTCAACGGGGTGTAGACTGGAATCGCTGCCTTGCAAGGCATCCAGTGAAATCAAAGGCATATACATCCCAAGGCCCAGGCACTCCGCTTCTATTTTGTTGTTGTTGTTGAGACAGAGTCTCACTTCATTGCCCTCGGTAGAGTGCCATTGCCCTTGGTAGAGTCACAGCACTAGAAGGAGCACTAGAAGACATAACCAAAAATGTTCACAAAACAATCTTTGTAATAGCTAAAGCCGGAAACCTCCCACGCATCCGTGTCTGGCACTGCGTATAGGATAAGTACATTGTGGTGTATTTATACAATGGAATATTACATTTGCATGCAATGACATTGGGTGACTCATCTCACAGATGAATAGGTACTGTATGCTTCCATTTATATAAAATTTCAAAACATACAACTAAATTATGGTCTTGAAAACTATGTATATTGGAGATAAAAACTTAAAGAAGAAAAGCAAGGGAGAGTGATTACCCCAAAGTGACTGACTGAGAGGGCCTGTGGAGAGGGGGTGTGTTTCTGGGGAAGAGAGATATTCTTTTTCTTTATTGGAGTGCCAGTTAGCAGGGTGCTTCCTTGATTTTAAGTCATTTCATTGTGTATTTGTTTAGTGCCCTTTTCTCAATGTGTATTATACTTCAAGTTGAAAATATAGTAAAGAGAAATAACATCTATTCATATTTTGACAAACCAGTATTTGGGAACAGTGGCTTATGGCTTGTCTGAGAAGGTGAGGCTTTAAAACCTCACAAATCTAATCACATGGAAGAGGGGCTCAGCACAAACTGCACCTTTTCTCTCAGAGGATTTTCCTGACCCTGGAAGGTCGTGAGGCTCCACAGTGCAGCTTTCTTCTCCTAGTTACACTCACTACTTCCTTCTCCCTTCAGGGAGGGCAGCTGTCTCTCTGCTTCGTCAGCCTGAAAATCTGCACTCAAGAAAACACCTGAGCCCTCACTCCAGCCCACACTGGAGGAGGCAGGGCCGTTAGCAAGTTATGGGACACCAAAATCTAAGGTCTAGAGGCATGGGAGGAGGAGGAAAGGGGCTATTGCAGGCTTTGTGGTCTCCCAGGCAGGGAAGATCATTTGCCAGTCTGGACCAAAGAAGCAGGCCCTGGACCCCTGACTCCTGTCTGTCTTCCCCCGACTCATTCTTTAGCAGCTAGAGGGGCCTATGTTTGCTGTAGGAATGACCAAGACCGGGAAGTGGAGAGCAGGCCGAAGAAAGCCACCAGGCCCTTGTGAGAGCCGGAAGGCAGAGTAGGCTGCACAGAGGAGTAGAGGGCCATCTCTATCCCCCACCTTGGGTGCCTCCCTGGTGTCCTTCAGGCCGCTGCCCAGTCACTCCTGCTGGCTTGCTCAGGCCTGCACTCTGTTGCTGCCCACAGGCGTCCTCATGCTGAGACCAGCTGCGTAAAGCAGGTGGGGCCTGAGCCCATGGATCCCCTGGGCACTGGGACATGATACAAAAGTCAGTGTGAAAGAGAGGGAGGAGAAATTGTGAATTATTATTCTGGGAAAGACACAGATTTTTAAAGGACTTTGGGATTCAAACAAGTTTTTTAAAAATACCCAATTGTAAAAAAAACAATTGTTACCCTTCCTAGATCTGAACTTCATCCCCATCATTTACTAGCAGTGAGTTCTTATGCATATATAACGTCTCTGTGCCTCAGTTTCCTCAGCTGTAAAGGGGGTGTAATAATTAGACCAGCCTCATATTGTTCCCCCTGAGGACCAAACTTGCTAGTTGGCTGAAGTCCTCAGAGGGGCTTGGCCTGTAGGGTGTCCTCCGTAAATGGCCATGTCATCCCTGTCATCATGATGGCCTCCCTGTCCCTGGAAGGCAGAGCCTGACTCTCACTCCTTCAGAGCCTAGTCTGGAGAGGGCTTAACACATGCTGGAGGAAGGAATGACTCTGTGACCTCTCACTATGGAGTCTACGCCACTGAGGGGCCGCACTCCACCATCTGGCTTCTGGAGCTCACGGTCCCAGAAGGCACCACCTGACACACCAGCTGCCCACTGCTCTTGGACTCCATGAACCAGACAGGGGCCTGGCCCATCGCCTGCCCCCAGTTGAAGCTGCTGCAGAAGGGCAGGCTGTGCTCCTCCAGCAGAGTGGACAGAAACGGAGTGTTCCAGGCTGGGCACGGAATGAAGGGGAAGCCCTGCGGCAGAGACATCTGTCTGGGGGCCACTCCACAAAAAGCTGGTGACCATTAGCAACACAGCTACCAATTACTACAGAGACTAACAAAACTTATTTCTGAAGTTTGGTTTATTGGTCAGAGAGAACGTGCCACAAGCAGGTGAAACAAGAGCAGGCTCTTCTACAAAGCTTCATTTTATGATGATGTTTTCTCAAATTTGTAAAATTAATCGAAACAAGAAAACCCTCATAATGATTCTTCATTATTCCTTGTAATTACATATCTAAGTGTCACGCTATTTAAAGAAATAGATCAGCCTTCAGCTAAGTTTGAAAACCCACTGGGTATGGTCCCTGTGATATTGGAAAAGTGGTGTCCCAACCAGCTCAGCCAAGTGGGGCTTGGGGACCTGCCACCTCTGTCTTGGTGGCAGCAGCCAGCAGAGGAACCAGCAGGTTGGAGCAAGCGGATGGGAGCTTCCCTACCCCACCAAAGGCTCCAGTAGAGTGGTGCTAGAGGACCTGCCGGCTCTGCCTTGGCGGCAGCTGGCACAGAAACCAGCAGACTGGAGCAAAAGGGGGAGCTTCCCTCCCCCAACAGAGGCTCCAGTAGCCAAAAGAACCGAACACGTGCGGGGAAAGACACTGGCACCGTGCTGTCTCCTCACGGGGACTTCTGGCGATTCCTCCAGTGCATCCCTGATTGGTCCGTTTTCAAAACCTACTCATAATTAGTCTATTTTCAAGACCCAAAAGCTCATTGGACAACTGCCCCTATATAAAGCCAGAGACCCTGAGCACAGATTTGGGCAGATCTCAGGAGAAGAGCAAAGAGGTTTGGCTCTGTAACACTTGTTTCCTGCTTTATGAGATTTGCCCCTTTGTAAGAGCTGTAAACACTCACAAGGAGGTTTGCTCCTTTGTAAGAGCTGTAACACTCATATTATAAAACCTATCTTACTACTAATCCTACTCTACAAAGAGGTTTGGCTTGTTATAAGAGCTGTAACACTTACACCTATAAAATAAAACCTATCCTGTGGTCCGTCGCTTCATTCTTCAAACCGCCGAGACCAAGAGCCTGGAAATTCAGTATCAAAAATCTGGTATCACCTGCACCTGCACTGACTGGGTGGTTCCTTTATTGAATTGGAACTGACCATGTACACAAAACCCAGTCCAGAATATGGAGGTGAATAAGCCACCAGTGTTTTCTCCAGAAGCTTAAAATTCATGAAGGAGACAATGAGCTCTGTTTTCCAGACACAAACTGGAAGTGAGAGAGAAGAATCCATGATACTCAATGTACCACTGGAGGTGCAGGAAGCCTCGAGTAATTCTAACCAAAGGCCCTGGAGAAAATGCTGTGGAAGATACAGTTTTGATGGATTCCAGTCATAGGCACTGCAGAGAGCATCACCAAACGGGGCTGGGCTTTGAAACAGTAATTACTTCTTACAGGTAGTAGGGGAGAAGGAGTTTCAGGTTGTGTGAAGAGCTTGGGGACAGGGTGGCAAGGTGGATGACTAACTCATACTTCTCAGAGGTGCACATTTTTTTAAAGGGCAGTTTCTTTGCTCTTTTTCATAAGCTTTTATGTTGTTTAATGGAGGAAAATTTATAATTGGCAGCAGCTCAGTCTAGGCGTTTTTAAAATATTTCAGTTTTCCTTCCACCTTGGGTGACCTTGGGGCATGGAGGAGAAAAGGACCCTTCTCCTTTCCATGGCTGGTCTCTGTCTCTGGGAACCTGGGGCTGGGCAGCATCTGCCTTTTGGTGAATCCATGGTCCTCTGACCTCCAGCAAGGATATCCTGCTTCCCTGCGGCCTCTGAGCCCAACTTCGAAGCCTTTGCTGATCTGTTGTTCACCTCAAGAGATTGCTGTGTCCCTCCCAAGCCCTGGGTGGCCAGGAGCTCGGCCTCAGTCTGTCTGTCCCCTCAACCCCCTGCTCCACAACCGTACCACCACCCCTTCCTCACACTTCCTGTGACAGTAAGTGCATGCACGTGCTCATGCACACATGCACGACCTTCTGGTGCCACGCCCAGGCGCTGGGCCACCAGCCTGCCTCCCCAGCCACATGGACACAGCCCTTGGGCTCCCCCACCCTGCTGTACAAGGGGGAGTGAGTGCAGCTGCATGTGACCTCTGTGCTCCCCTGGCTGTCATTTCCCTCCACAGTGTACAGGGAACGGTTGCATCCTCTTCCTGTCTGTCAGAAACTCCTATTTAGGTCCCCAGAGGTATTCTATCTCAAGTTTTTGCCCTGATATTAGAGGCAGGATTTTATCTTCACAGTAAAAAAAACCTCACGCATGAAGCTGACATGACTTTTTTTTTTTTTTTTTTGAGACAGAATCTCATTTTGTTACCCTTGGTAGAGTGCCTTGGCATCACAGCTCATAGCAACCTCAAACTCTTGGGCTCAAGCAATCCTACTGCCTCAGACTTCCAAGTAGCTAGAACTACAGGTTCTCATCGCCATACCTGGCTAATTTTTCTATTTTCAGTAGAGACGGGGTCTCTCATTTTGCTTAGGCTGGTCTCATACTCTTAAATTCAAGGGATCCTCGTTCCTCGCCTCTCAGAGTGCTAGGATTACAGGCAGGAGCCACTGTGCCCGGCTTGACATGGCTTCTTATGTGATAGCCAGCATGACTTGCACTAGAGATTACTGAGGGCAAAGACACATTGTTTCATCATTTTCCACTGCCCCTGTCACACTGAAAGGATGTGCAGGATTGACTGTGGTTGGAGGCTGGGAACAAAACATACAGGAGAAGCATAGCACGTATCTGGAGAAAGCGTGGCGGGTAAATTGAGATGGACTCCTGGAAGGCTCTTCCATCTAGCAGTGGCCCCAGACACGGACTTCCTGAAAGTCGACCTCCCCTCCAACACCAGCAGGCTTCTAGCTGACATAGAGGGAAACTGCTCTCCACCTCCAATTTCTCCGTCCCAAACCCTCACTCACTTCCCAGCTCTTCCCAGATCTCTCACATCCCCAAGATTTTTCAAAAGCTCTGTGTTGTTTTTGTTTGTTTGTTTTTTGAGACAGTCTCACTCTGTCTCCCAGGCTAGAGTACCAGGCATCAGCCTAGCTCACAGCAACCTCAAACTTATGGGCTCAAGCCATCCTCCTGCCTCAGCCTCCTGAGTAGCTGGGACCCCGGCTCCGCCACCACACCCGGCTAGTTTTTCTGCAGCTCGGTATTCTGGACTCCAGGCAGACGGGTGCCGACCTATGTCCTATGCTGCACACAGCACCCTCCCACAGCTGTGCATGGGGTTCCTGGAAGCCCAGCACCTTCCAACCCTCATCCATATCCAGTTTCCTAACATCTGCCCCTGATAAACATGGAGATCCCCTCAGAGTTGTTTTGCTTTTATTTTTCTAATTGGCAATAGGTTTAAGCATTTTGATATGCCTGTAACTTCAGGATTTCATCTTCTGTGAATTACCTATGCATAATATTTGCCCATTTTTCTACTGGGTTTTAATTCTTCTTACTTGCTGTCAGGAGATCCTAGTTTGCTGACAATTCTTTTCATCAATAGGCGTTGTTCTTCATCAAGAGCTTTTTCTGTATCTATTTAGAGAATCCTCGTTATCAAAATTGGAAACGCAACAAATTATAAAAATAACACATGATTTGTGATAACAAAATACTGAACAATTTAAATGTCTTTCAATAAGACAATACTCAAAGCATGGTAGATCCATACGGTAGACTAATAAGTTACCAATGAAAGTATGAATAAGTTCTTCATGAACTGACAGGGAAAACTTCCCAAGATATATTGCTAAGTTTACAAAATCAAGATGCAAAAGAATCCAATAATCTAAAACTGGGGTGAGAATAAATATGCATATTCACTTGTGTATGCATAAACTAACTTTATAAAGACGTGAAAACGATTTTCACAGACATCTACAACAATACATGGGGAAAATCCCCTGGCTTTGCGTGAGCCAGCACATCTGGAGGGGACAGTGTCTGGAACCAGGAGCCTCCTGACTTTCAACCCCCATGAACAGTGCAGACCCAGTGAGAGTGATGCAGTGGGGAGCAGGTTCACAGTCACTCCACATTAAAAACTGTTGAACAGTGTGGGCTATTGACCTTATAAAAATTTAAAACTTTGAGAAAATAGTCAACTACTTGAAGAATTGTCATGCGGAATGCCAGAGACTTTTTCTGAATGGCATTGTTATTACGAGACTCCAGGCTGTGTGTATAGAAGCCTCAGAGAGACAGAAGAGCACTCCAAAGGATGAAAACCCCCCAACAGTCCTCATACTTCAGGGATGGACCACATTGCTTCACACAAGGAAGCAATGAGAGTGTCACGTGCTGAATTATTCCATTTATATAAAGCAACACTATAGTCAGAATGCTTATCCTTGGGAGGGTTCACTGGTGGGGGGCATGAGGTAATTCATTTTCTGTGAATTACATATGCATTGGTAATTGGAAATATTCTACATCTTGCTCTGAATAGTTTTTTCTTTTTTTTTTTTTTTTGAGACAGAGCCTCAAGCTGTCACCCTGGGTAGAGTGCTATGGCATCATAGCTCACAGCAACCTCCAAATCCTGGGCTCAAGTGATTCTCCTGCCTCTGCCACCCAAGTAGCTGGGACTACAGTTCCCCTCCACAACGCCTGGCTACTTTTAGGTTGCAGTCATCATTGTTGTTTGGTGGGACTGGCCTGGATTCGAACCCACCAGCTCAGGTGTATGTGGCTGGCGCCTTAGCCATTTGAGCCACAGGCGCTGAGCCTCTGGAGAGTATTTTTAAGGGCAAATATTTCATATGTAGAACTTCAAAATACACTTATGATTTGCATACTTTACCACAGGGGTCCTCAAACTTCTTAAACAGGGGGCCAGTTTACTGTTCCTCAGACCGTTGGAGGGCCAGACTGTGGGCCCTGGGATGAGCCGGCTACTAAGCAGGACAGGCAGCGGCAGTAAAAACACCTGGCAGGCTGGATAAATGTCCTCAGTGGGCTGCATGTGGCCCGCGGGCCGTAGTTTGAGAATGCCTGCTTTACCATATACATGGGATATGTTTGTAGTAGGCAGAATAATGCCCCCCATAAAGATAAGTACATCCTCATCTTCAGAACAGGTGAACATGTGAGTTTACGTGGCAGCAGGGATTCAGCCAGCAGATAAAGTTGCTAATCAGCTGACCTTAACTTAGGGAGAGGATACTGGACTACTCAGGTGGGTCCAGCATAATCACAGGGTCCTTAAATGCGAAGGAGAGAGACAGGGAGGCATGAGAGTGACCTTGCTTGAAGGACTTGACCCACTGTTGCTCTGACCACAGAAGAAGGAAACAGGAGCCCTGGAATGTGAGTGCCAGCACACCTGTGAGATGGGTGCCAGCTGCCTGATCACCCCTATAAGACAGAGGTCAGCGGTCTCATGACAGCCTCACACCACCGCCCGGGTAGGGAAGGGGGAAAAGAGGTAAATGAAATGATGCCAAGTCCCATCACTCTTAGATGGGGCCGGATCAGGCCAGAACAGAACAAGATAAGAACTAATGAGCCAAGTACTGTCACAATGAGGGTTAACAAACTAAGTGCCTGACAAATTGCTAATTGCCAGATCAGCTTTATGTGACCTTTACATTACCTATCTGCTAATCCACTAAATTGCAAGGTTCACTTCTGTAAAGGGTCATCATGACCCCATGCTTGCTCTTTGCTTCTTTTGCCAACTTTCTTTCTGCTTCTAATTATAACTTTCAGCCCACCTGTTTGGCCCTTTGCTAACTTTCAGACTAAAAAACCCCAAGTTCAGACGCCTCAATGCTCTCTCAGTCTGCATCAGACTTTGCTGAGACAGCCCTGTGGTTAATAAAAGACTCCTTTTTGAAATTCTAATTTGAATCGGTGGTCCCTATCTTGCCCCACAATGTGGGAAGCTTCTAGAAGCCAGAAAGAGCAAGAAAATAGATTCTCCCTAGAAACTCCAAAAGGAACACAGCCTTGCTGGCACCTTGATTTTAGCCCAGGAAGATCCATTTCAAACTTCTGAACAACAGAACTATAAAATAATAAATCTGTGTTATTTTAAACCTCTAAGTTTGTGGTAATTTGTTATAGGACCTAGAGAAAACTAATATGTTTACCTCAAAAAAAATTTTTTTAAGAAAAATTGAGGTGGATTGTGGTGTGCTGCTTCCCCTGTGCCAACTAGGAAGAGCTGTGCATGGAATGCCTCATACAAAATCCAGCATCCCCTGTCCACCGCTCACTCCCCAATGCAACAGCCCTATATCCCCTTCCTCCAAAAATAGGTTTGCAGGAGGGCAGCTTGCCCTTTCCCTCTGGCTGTGCACCTAACCTACCAGTTTGGGAAACATCCCCAATATTCCTCAGCTCTGAGACAGGCTGGGAGGTGTGAGTAGAGGCCAGAGAGGAGGACAGGGACTGTGGGGGAGGAGGAGCCCCTCCGCCCAGATGGCAGCAGGTGGCCTCTCCCCTGGGATGGCCCTGGAGTGACCAGACCAGGCCCGGCTGCCGTAGGCATTACTGGAGCAGGAGAATTATCATTATGGAGGCTGTATGGCTTGGCTTTGCATTTCCTTCACATCCCCTTCCCTTTCCTTGAGGCCTTCTTGCAAAGTTTGAGCTAATTTGAAGTATTGGCCATGAGATTCTTTTTCCCTTTGGTGGGGTAATTAAAATTTCAGTTTTAAAACAGACCGGACTTTTCTCACGGTGAGCGCGGCCTTCTGTGTTAGGTGGTGAGTACCAGGGTGACTAACTGTGGGAACAGGGCCGGACTAGATCCGTGGCTGTCCCCTCCAGAGCAACCACCCATTAGAGATACAAATTCTCAGGCCCCACCCAAGCCTGCAGAACCAGAAACTCCAGTGGAGCCCAGGCGGACGGCTTTAAGAGCAGATAATGCTGATCTTTACTCAGAGAACCCCGGCACCTCTGATCTTGGAGTAAGACTATGTTGGTGGCCACTTTTCTTTTGCTGTCAATCTTCCCTTCTCCTACATCCACCTGCTGTGGAGCTCCCGCCCATGGTCCCCTCCTCCCACTGCATTTGCAAAGTGGCAAAGTGGTATTCATTATTGTTGTATATGTGTTTTTCTGTACCATACAACAGCAGCTCTGATGGCCATCCCAGAAAAGGAGTTCCAAAATTGCTTTCGAGGGTAGACTAGGGGCTGGCATTGGTGCACAGTTTCCCAGTGGTGGACTCTGAAGGTGACCATAGTCACATTCAGCAATGAGGTAGATAGTGCTTTGCCTAGGATGAGTTCACTAACTTAATTGTCTGACCTTGTACATATAACAAAACATCAAGTTTAAACTTTAAATAAACACAATTTTTAATTGTCAGCTTTACCTCAAAGCTGAAAACTGAATTTTTTTTAAAAACCATGGGGCCCAGAGCTGTCCCACTGCCCAGCATCCCTGTCCTTCAGGAGCATGGTGACTTCATGGGCCACCTACACCTAGAAGGGGCCACACAGCACAGCCAAGGAGTGGAGCTGCAAAGGGGCTGTGTGGGAACAGGGAGGGAGGGAGGGGTAATGTTAGGGGAAGGAGAGAGTAGGAGCCTGTCACATCACTGCCACCAATTAGGGTTGTACTCCAGAAGGGAAGCTGGGAAAGGTCAGAGGATCCCCAGATTCCTGCCCAGCTTCAGCTCCCCAACCCATTCACCCTAAAACTAGCAGTGAAGCACAGACCTTCCCCAGCATGGGGGGGGGAGGGCACAAACCTCCCCCAGTGTAGGGAGGAGGCAACAGGACCAGGGAGTCCAAAAAGCAACTGAGAAGAGGGGGTGCAGCCCCAGAGAGAGGTCTGGTGTTGTGCCTCTGCTTTGCACTGGCTCCCTGGGCCTCAAGGGGGCCGGAAGGGCAGCAATGGGCTTTGGTGGACAAACTCCTGTGACTCAGAGGCCCTGGGGCTAAATCTCTTTCTAAATCTCCTCTAGAGAGTAAGCCCCAGCTTAAAGCAGCAGGAGACCCACAGGCCAGGAGGGAGAGTCTCTACTACAGACAAAGGGTGGTGGCTCCAATGTGGCAAGGAAGGTGAAAATCACACGAATTCCTTAGGAAGGCATCACACTGGAGACAGTCCATCTGGGGAAGTGACTAGGTGGTGGCCCAAGAAGTGGCATAGCAGTCTAAGTGGGGGAGTCTGAGGGAGCGATGAACAAGAGGACACAGGCTGCGGATTCCTGGGGCACAGGGGCTGTGTCCCTGTCTTGTCTGCAACCAGAGCCCCTGTGGTGCCTGAGGCACCATCATCACCACCATCCTCGCTCACGGGACTGTGCTAAGTGTTCGAAGGCTGTGCAGGATCCACATTTACAGCAACTGGCCGAGGCAGGTACTGACCACCCCCATTCCACAGATGAGGACTTGAGGACCAGAAGGTGACTGAGTCCCAGCTAGAGGGAGGTGCAGTTGCGAGCTGCTCCCCGAGGTGCACCTCCAGAGCCGGCTGTCAGCCACTGACTGTGGTGCAGAGCAGTCTCAATAAATAAAAACTGTAGCATTTGTTGAGCTAGCACCTCCTGTGTGCTGTGCCCTGCACTGGTAGCTGCGTGCCTGTCACTCCCTCTGTGTGCCTGTCATTCATTGGACTCTGAGAACGCCCCTCAGCTGGGTGCTCCTGTCACTCCCACTTTAAATGAGGCAGTTGAGGAACAGAGAGGCTCAGCAACTTGCCCTGTGCCACAGCCAGTAAGAGGCAGAGCTGAGATTTGGACTAACCCAGGCAGGACAGCCTCAGTGCAGCTGTTTACAGACATGTCTGAAAATTCTTTAACTCTCCTTTCAAGAGATGGAGTTTAGATTCTTTTCCCTGGAACCTGGGCAGGGCTTTGTGACCAATTCCAGGAACAGAAAGCAGCAGCAGTGAAAGTGTGTCCTTGCCCTCTGTCTGCTTGGGTTCAGCCAGTGATGGCAGTGGGTATCCAGAGGCAGGGGGCAAGTGGGGAGCTGCCTCTCCAGCCACACATCCCCCACTGCTCACCCCTCCTCCCTTGGGCAGTGGCAGCTGCTTCCATCCTGGGGTAACCTCTTCCACTTGGCCTCCAGGGCCTCCAAGGGCTCACCATCTTCTCAGCCCCTGGACTTTACAGCTTGCTACTGGTCTTGGCCTGCCCGCACTTTTGCAGTCACCTCGGAGCCAGCTGGTTCCAAGGGGCCCTTTGTCAGTGCTTCCCCCTCAGCACCGGCTTCACCCACATCAGACCCCCAGAAGGTACCTGGGTCCCCCTGAGGCTTTTGTATCTCCTTAGCATCCCTCAGTCCCACTTTTATCTAAATCTCACAGCAACCCATCTGCTCTGGTCTGGGCCATTGCTGGAGGGCCCCCGCCAGCACCTGCACCCACCCTCAGCCCCCAATAGGGCAACAGGGATCCTGCGAAGTCCAGTCCAGTCCCTTCTGCCCTGGCATTCAGCCTCAGCAGCCTTCCCAGGGCTGTGCTGCCCAGCCTAGGCTGCTGCCTGGGTGCCCTGCCCTGCATTAGTCTACACACACACACTCACACACACTCACATTCACTCATACTCACATGCACACCACACACATTCACACACATTCATTCTCACACACATTTACACACTTGCTCACACGTACAAGCACACACACACTCATACACACTCGCTCACACATGCAAGCACACACTCACACACCACACACATTCCTGCACATACGCATTCTCACACATTCACACACTCACACACATTCATACACACTCGCTCACACGTACACTCACGCGCATGCATTCTCACACACACACTCATTCACACACATTCTCACACATTCACACACTCACACACATTCATACACACTCACTCACATGTACACTCACACACATGCATTCTCACACACACACACTCATTCACACACACACCACACACATTCACACACACCCCCATCAAAAATAAACTGATCGCTGAGTCCACAAAAAGCGTCCAGCTCTTTTCCCTCGGACCACAACAATTTTCTGTTTGAGGGGAAACTAAGAGTTGAGTGGAAAATCTGGCGAAGTGTGGACTCGTGTCCCAAGTTTAGAGGACAGATAGGAGTAGGCAGCCAGCCAGGAACCAGATGTAATGTAAAACTCCAAAAATGGCGTCTCCATTCCACCTCTCCCAGAAGCGCGGAGAACTCACCATCCGGCATCTGAAGCTAATCCAAGATGCCCAACACTTTTCAGGAACTGTTGTAGGGAGAATCTGTGCAACCTGCCAGCAAAGAATCTCTTTCTTACCTTTTCTTTTTTTTTTTTTTTTTTCTTCTTTCTGGTTTTAGCGCGGGGACCACTCACAGCGCCACCTGCTGCTTAGAAAGTATATTGCAGCATAATTATGTTTCCTTTAAACTGGAACCCCACCGCATCTATAAAGGGGTTTGTTTGTATAAAGTCAAAAGAACAGTATTTTTCTTAGTGGTGCCCTCCTTTTCTTTTTTCTTTTTCATTTTTTATTTTTTATTTTTTTGATTTTCTTTCTTCTTTGTTTGTTTGTTTTGCTATTGGTTTTCTCTATCATTCTAAGACCAACATTTGTGTGGTTATCTTTTATTACTACTACTTTTTTTTTTTTTTGTCTTTTTGTTGGTTGGTTTGTCTTTTGTTTTGTTTGCTTTTTTGTCTGTCTACTTGTTTCTGAGTGTCTGGGTATTGGTGTGCTTGTGTGTCTGGTAGCATTTTAGTCTGTTTATTTGTCCACTTGGTTTCAATGTGTTTTGTACTTTGCTAAATCCTCGGGTTGGCTATATTCCCTAAGTACAATTTTCACATTCAATAAGAATATGGGCTCGGTGCCTGTGGCTCAAGTGGCTAAGGCACCAGCCATGTACACCCAAGGTGGCGGGTTCGAATCTGGCCTGGGCCCGCCAAACAAGAATGACGGCTGCAACCAAAAAAAAAAAAAAATAGCCGGGCGTTGTGGCGGGTGCCTGTAGTCCCAGCTACTTGGGAGGCTGAGGCAGGAGACTCACTTGAGCCCATAAGTTGCTGTGAGCTGTGATGCCAGGGCACTCTACCCAGGGGGACAGCTTGAGTCTCTGTCTCAAAAAAAAAAATACATAATAAATAATATTAATAATATTATATATAATAATCTATAAGAAAAATAATATAATATAAATAACCACAATAGTCTTTCCTAACTTAAAGGGGGATTGAGATGACCATGAGAGTTCTTGTACTTTTA
>CAUYQV010129063.1:0-11317 GCA_963574575.1 Galagoides demidoff
CAGGCGCCCGCCACAACACCCGGCCATTTTTTGGTTGCAGCCATCATTGTTGTTTGGCGGGCCCGGGCTGGGGATTCGAACCCGCCACCTTAGGTGTATGTGGCTGGCGCCTTAGCCGATTGAGCCACAGGCGCCGAGCCATACTCTTAAAAATTATTAAAAATCCCCAAAGGTTTTTATCTATGTATGTTTATCTTATTAATAATTAAAACAGATACTTTAAAATATTCATTTAAAATTAATAATAAATTTATTATACATTTATATGAAACACTTTATGAAAAACACATTTCCAAAACAAAAATAATTAAGTAAAAAGATGATAGTGGTTTTTTTTTTTGAGACAGAGTCTTACTTTGTCATCCTGGGTAGAGTAATCTGGCATTATAGCTCATAACAACTCAAAACTCTTGGGCTCAAGTGATTCTCTTACCTCAGAATCCCGAGTAGCTGGGACTATAAGTGCCTGCCACAACACCCAGTTAGTTTTTTTTGAGACAGAGTCTCACTTGGTCACCCTCGGTAGAGTGTCATAGCATCTTAACTCACAGCAACCTCAAACTCTTGAGTTCAAGCGATCCTCTTGCCTTAGCCTCCCAGGTAGCTGGGATTACAGGTGCCTGCCACAATGCCCAGCTATTTTTTAGAGACAGGGTCTCGCTCTTGCTCCGGCTGAATTTGAACTCATGAGCTCAGGCAGTATACCTGCCTTGGCCTCCCAAGTGCTGGGATTATAGGCCTGAGCCACCACGCCCGGCCTAGCTTGATTTTTGAGAGATGTGGTCTCTTGCTCGGGCTGGTCTTGAACTCCTAGCTCAGGTAATCCATCCACCTCAGCCTCCCAGAGTGTTAGGATTACAGGTGTGAGCCACCCTGCCTGGCCCATGATACAGGTTTTTTAATAACAGCCTTATTGGGACATAACTCAAATGCCACACAATTCACTTATTTAAAGTGGACAAGTCAGTGGCTTTTAGTATATTCAGAGTTGTGTGACCATCACCATTGTCAGCATCACAACATTCCCATCACCCCACAAAGAAACCCTGTACCCTTTAGCTGTTCCCTTCCCTTGCCTGCCCACCACCCGCTCCCAGCCGCTAATCTACTTTCTGACTCTAGGGACTTGCCTGCTTTGGACATTTGATAGAAATGGAATCATACAGTATATGATCTTTTGTGTTTGGCTTCTTTGACTCAGCATAATATTTTCAGGGTTCATCATGCTGCAGTGTGGGTGTATTTCTTTCTTTTTTATTGACAAATAATCCACTGTTTGAAGATAACCATATTTTATTTATCCATTTATCAAGAGATCAACTTTGGTTGTTTCTACTCTTTAGCTATTGTGAATAATGCTGCTATAAACATTTATAGGCTAGGTTTTGTATGTTTTCATTTCTTTTGGGTATACATCCAAGGAATCAAAATAACTGTTAGATTATATGGTAATTCTAGTAGTCCCATCTGAGGTGGGACTTTGTCTTGTCTTCTTCTTTTCCCTTCTCCTTTCCTTTTCTTTTTGAGACAAGGTCACACAGATCACTGCACTCTCAAACTCCTGGGCTCAAGTGATCCTCCCACCTCAGCCTCCAGAGTAGCTAGACTACCACCCCAATTAATTTTCTTTTTTTTTTTTTTGAGACAGTCTCACTTTGTTGCCCTTGGTAGAGTGCCATGGCACCACAGCTCACAGCAACCTCCAACTCTTGGGCGCAAGTGATTCTCCTGCCTCAGCCTCCCTCAGACTGGTCTCAAACCTGTGAGCTCAGGTAATCCACCTGCCTTGGCCTCCCATAGTGCCAGGATTACAGGCATAAGCCAGTGTGCCTGGCCCCCGGGTTAAATTTTTTTAGAGATGGGATCTTGCTATGTTGCCCAGGCTAGTCTTGAATTTCTGGCCTCAAGGGATCCTTCCATCTTGTCCTCCTAAAGTGCTGGGTTTACAGGTGCAAGTCACCATGCCCAGGCTCTACATATCTTCAGTATTTTTAAAATTATTTTAAAGGCCTATGTGTCTATGCTAAGGTGCTGGAGGAATTACCAACTACTGCTCATGTAGCTTCTGTGCAAATGTCAACACAGTGTGAAAGACAGATATGCCGCAGTGCTATTATGAAAATGTGTCTCAGGGACCTCATAGTCTGTGGATCTCATTCTGAATTTTGGTCTCCCTAGAACACAAAGCTCCTTAAAGTCATGTATTGTTTGCTGCTATACCTCTGTGCCTAGAACAATGCTTGGAACAAAATAAATGACAATAAATGTCTATTACACAAATGAATAAGTGATTGAATTAATACAAATGATAACATCTGTAATTACTTTCAGATGCTTGGAAGTGGAGCAATAAAAATTTCAGAAGAGTAGCTCAATGTCCATAGCACAGTGGTTGCAGAGCTGGCCGCATGCATTGAGGCTGGCCAGGCCAGCTGACAACTGCAACAACTGCAACAGAAAACAGCCGGGTGTTGTGGTGGGCGCCTATGGTCCAGCTACTTGGGAGGCTGAGGCAAGAGACTTGCTTAAGCCCAAGAGTTTGAGGTTGCTGTGAGCTGTGATGCCACAGCACTCTACTGAGGATGACACGGTGAGACTCTGTCTCAAAAAAAAAAAAAAAGAAAAGAAAAAAAAAGATGATATAAGGCCTGGCACCTGTAGCTCAGCAGCTAGGGCACCAGCCACCTACAGTGGACCTGGCGGGTTCAAATCCAGCCCAGGCCTGCCAAGCAGCAATGACAACTATAACCAAAAAATAACCAGGCGTTGTGACAGGCACCTGTAGTCCCAGCTACTTGGGAGACTGAGGCAAGAGAATTGCTTATGCCCAAGAGTTTGAGGTTGCCATGAGTTGTGACACCATGGCATTCTACTTAGGGCGATAGCTTGAGACTCTGTCTCAAAAACAAAGACAAAAACAAAATAATTGTAGTTTTAAGTATAATTAAAAAGCTTAATAAATATTAAATATTTAACCTGGAAATACAATTAATTCTTTCTTTTGGTGAAGTGTAGAAATGATAAAGCATTCTACATTTAAGTGTAGAAATGATAAAGCATCATGGCACATTGTAAGCCATCCTAACACATCAGAAAGCAACAGCCTTTTAGCAAAGGAAACAGTTCCTGAAAATGAGAACACTACCTACAGTCTAGAAATGGAGGCAAAATCAGGAAAGGAGGACAAGATACTGACAGCTCGCAGTTCATGTCACCGTCCCACACTTGTTTCTTGTTTTTCTAACCCACAGTGTCTAGGGAGATGCTTCACATTTGGGAGGAATTCTGCACAGAAGTGAATAGGGGCTCGGTGCCTGTGGCTCAAGTGGCTAAGGCGCCAGCCACATACACCTAAGGTGGCAGGTTCAAATCCACCAAACAATGATGGCTGCCTGTGGTCCCAGCTACTTGGGAGGCAGAGGCAGGAGACTCACTTGAGCCCAGGAGTTGGAGGTTGCTGTGAGCTTTGTTGCCACCAGCACTCTACCCAGGGGGACAGCTTGAGGCTCTGTCTCAAAAAAAAAAAAAAAAGAAGTGAATAGGAAGCTGAATACAGGGCACATAGGGTTTAATAAAATACTTTAAGTTTGAGGACTGAATTAAGATATATTTATCCCATATTTATCCCAGAAAGAGACCTGAGGACCATGATGTATGACTCACACAAAGTGAGCAGCACCACAGGTGTGGATTTTATTTATTTAATTTTTTGAGACAGAGTTCTTGTTCTGTTGCCCTGGGTAGAGTGCTGTGACATCATCATAGCTCACTGCAGTCTCAAACTTCTGGGCTCAAGAGATCTACCTGCCTCAGCCTCTTGAATAGCTGGGACTATGGTTTTTCTATTTTCTATTTTCAGTAGAGACGGGGACTTACTCTTGCTCAGGCTGATCTTGAACTCCTGAGCTCAAGCAATCCACCCAACTCAGCCTCCCAGATCACTAGGATCATAGGGGTGAGCCACCGCAAACAGCACAGGTGTGGATTTTAGTGAAGCCAATGTCATTACAATGACCTGCAGCATAACAGGTATTTGAGGTGACAAAACACACTGGTTAGTAGGGCAATACCACAGAGTTTGCTATTTCTCAATGAGTAAGAATTTGATAAATATATCTTTTTTTTTTTTTTATAGAGAGAGAGTATTACTTTGTCGCCCTCGGTAGAGTGCCGTGGTGTCACACAGCTCACAGCAACCTCCAACTCCTGGGCTTAGGCGATTCTCTTGCCTCAGCCTCCCGAGTGGCTGGGACTACAGGCATCCACCACAATGCCCAGTTATTTTTTTGTTTGCAGTTTGGCCAGGGTTGGGTTACCTGCCACCCTTGGTATATGGGCCAGTGCCCTGCACACTGAGCCACAGGCACCGCCCAAATATATTATTCTTTTGTTTGAGACAGAGCCTCAGCTGTTTCCCTGGGTAGAGTGCCGTGGCATAGCTCACAGCAACCTCCAACTCCTGGGCTCAAGCAAGTCTCCTGTCTCTGCCTCCCAAGTAGCTGGGACCACAGGCACCCGCCATAACGCCCGGCTATTTTTTTTCGGTTGCAGCCATCATTGCTGTTTGGCGGGCCCGGGCTGGATTCGAACCCACCCGCCACCTTAGGTGTATGTGGTGGGCGCCTTAAGCCACTTGAGCCGCAGGCGCCAAGCCCAAATATATTATTCTTTTTTTTTTTTTTTTTGAGATGGAGCCTCAAGCTATCCCCCTGGTAGAGTGCCATGGCATCACAGCTCATAGCAACCTTCAACTCCTGGGCTCAAGTGAGTCTCCTGCCTCTGCCTCCCAAGCAGCTGGGACCACAGGCACCCGCCACAATGCCCGGCCATTTTTTGGTTGCAGCCATGATTGTTGTTTGGCGGGCCCGGGCTGGGGATTCGAACCCGCCACCTTAGGTGTACGTGGCTGGCGCCTTAGCCGATTGAGCCACAGGCGCCGAGCCAAATACATTATTCTTAAACTGAAGAATTCAGCCGTCATTTAGTGACTGTGACTGCAGAAGCACTTTTGAACCTCACTCCACTCTAGGGAGTCGTCGTTAGGAAGGACCCAGCAGTTACGAGAGGTCTGGTAATGGAGTTTAATGAACGCACACATTACTTACTCTTGAGTTTCTGGTCCCAGTTCTACCAGTTGGCAATTAGCTGGCAACAGGTAAATTTCTGAACACTTTCATCGTTTAGTTTTTCCCTCCTTCTTTCCCCGAGTTCAAGAATACTTAGAACACAAATGCTTGTGAAATATTTAGGGTCCCTTAAAAATACTAAGTTAGTAAACAAACACTGAGTTAGGAGTTACGTGTAGGGTTTACCTAGAAGATAAAACATCCCAGTAAACCTTAAATTGCTGACACTGAGATAACAATCTGTGTTCCTTCCACCTGACAGAAAACCTCCAGAGGGCTTCCCAACCCAGGCATCCATGTGGACCCACAAGTCCTTGAAATCAACACTAGATGCTCTAGTAATTTCTAAGCAGTTTAAAAAACACTTTAGTGGCTCAGCGCCAGTAGCTCAGTGAGTAGGGTGCCGGCCATATGTACTGGGGCTGACGGGTTTGCACCTGGCCCAGGTCTGCTAAACAACAACAACTGCAGCCAAAAAAAAAAAAAAAAAAAAAAAAGCTGGGCGTTGTGGTGGGCACCTGTAGTCCCAGCCACATGGGAGGCTAAGGCAAGAGAATCACTTAAGCCTAAGAGTTTGAGGTTGCTTCGAGTTATGATGCCCTGGCACTCTACAGAGGGTGAGATATAGTGAGACTTTGTCTCAAAACAAAAAAACCCCCCCAAAACCAATTCAGTTTCTACGTTACTTGACTCTGAGCCTGTTAGGCCAAGCAGGAAGGGCCATTTCTATTCTGCACACAAAGAAAGTGAGGGTTAAAAACTGAGGGTCTAAGAGAGAGAGCTGGGACCCCATAGGTCCCACGAGCTCAGCCGTCATTCCACGGTTGCAGCTGGCTCTGTGGAGCGAAGGAAAAGAGAGGTGGCTGGTGGCAGGCAAGACACCCTGCTCCTCTCACCTGCAGCTTCACAGCGATGACCACCGAGTTGAGATCTTTGTCCATTTCTTTCAGCATGATGAGTTTCTTCAGGGTCAAGCTGAATAGCCTAGAATATGAAGAAGGCAGATCCTGTCAAATGTAAGGGACTTATGAGGAAAGTGATGGACAATCTGTTGGGGAAATGCTGCTTTGCCTCCAGAGAGGCCCTGAGGATGCTGCTTTCAGCCCCGGGTGTCCCAGTAAAGCTCTTCTCTCACCTTACTTCTCTACTTGGTAAGTGTCAAAAGGTATGTTATTCAGCTCGGCACCTGTGGCTCAAGTGGCTAAGGTGCCAGCCATATACACCTGAGCTGGCGGTTTGAATCCAGTTCGGGCTTGCCAAACAACGACGGCTGCAACGAAAAAATAGCCAGGCGTTGTGGCGGGTGCCTGTAGTCCCAGCTACTTGGGAGGTAGAGGCAGGAGAGTTGCTTGAGCCCAGTTGGACGCTGCTGTGAGCTGTGATGCCATGACACTCTACCCAGGACAACAGCTTGAGGCTCTCTCTCAAATTAAAAAAAAAAAAAAAAGGTACATTATTCTATGAACTTCTATGGAACTTAAGCTAAAGCTAGCTTTTCACCCCTGATGTATCAGAGCAATTTCTGAGGTGGGAGGAAGGGACCAACGGGAGTATAACTCACTCACTTGACCACACATGAGGCTTCAGCAGAACTTTAGCAGCTGGAGGTGGGGGTTTGTGTAAGCCACTTAGGGAAACAAAGATCATTTGGCAGGAAATCGTTAAATGGTCACAAACTCCATTTCAGCTCAAGTATGCTACATTCCTCATGAATGTAGGAAATCCTCAGTGCCACATATGAGGAAATTCCCCATAACTGAAAGTGATAAGACTCACTTTGTCCCCTCACTTTGGAGTCTCAGCAACTCTAATCTGACTTGAGTTTGGCCCCGCTGTGGTTAAGACCCCATGTCAGGGCCACCCTGGCCTCCCAGTAGGCACCTTTCTGCAGTTGGCTTAAAAGGGCAAAGTCTGTTTTGTTTTATTTTTGAAGACAAGGTCTCACTCTGTTGCTCAGGCTAGACAGCAGCGACAACATCATGGCTCCCTGTGGCCTCCAACTCCTCAAGCAGCTGATCCTCCTGTTTCAGCCTCCTGAGCAGCTGAGAATATAGGTGTGTCCTGCCATGCCCAGATAATTTTTCTATTTATTGTAGAGATGGGGGGGGCCTTGCTCTTGGCTTAGGCTAGTCTCGAATTTCTGACTACAAGCAATCCTCCCACCTCAGCCTCCCAGAGTGCTAGATTGTGGGTGTAAGCTGCTGGGCCTGGGCTAATTCCTGTTTTCTACTTGAGTTTTATTTATTCATCTATCCGTTCCTTCATTATTTTTTTAAAGACAGAGTCTTGCTTAGAGTGCAGTGATGTGATCCTGGGCTGAAGTAATCCTCCTGCCTTGGCATCCCAGAATGCTGGGATTATAGGTGTTAGCTACCACACCCAGCTAGTCAAAGTCTTTAACATGTTCTTCTTGGAAAGGTTCCAGAGAACCAGAGACACATGAGAGATTTTGCTGACCAGAGTCAGGACAAGGCTTTAGAATCCAACTTGGTTTTATCCCTCTTTCCTCCTGGTGTATAGCCCTCTGGGTCTGTGGTCAGTCCCTCCTTGCACTTTAAGCTCCAGCCACACTATTTTAGGGCCCTCAGGGTGCCACATGCTCTCTTTCCTGTCCTTCAGAGTGTCCTTTCCTTCCCTAGCAACAATCCCATCATCATGTCACTGGCCTTTGGCCCAGGGTTATTATGTGTTTTTGCCAGGAGGGTTTCCCCTAGGACCTTGCCAAGTCTGCGATGCCTCCCAGTGTTCTGTCTGCCTTCTGCAGTGTAACTTCCCGAGGACAAGGCCATGCCCAATCCATCCACTATGGTCTCCCTAGTTTCCCAGTACTGGGCACAGTAGAGCTGCTCAGCAAATATTTATTACATGAAATTTAATAATTTCTTAAAATGACCTCTAGCTGAGACCAGATAAACAAAAAGGCATGAAGAAAAAATAATGTAATTCATTAATAAAGGAAGGTGAACCCAAATAGCTGAATTCTGGTTTTGAATTTACCTTCACCCTAGAATTTTCTAAGATCTGCTAATACAAAGGAAAACAAACCAATTTCTCTTTGCTTTGCCTTCTCTAAGTCATAACCAAAATCCAAAGAAGTATACAAAAGCCCATCAGGTCTTTCCAACACATTACTTCACCCAAACCTTGAGAACAGGGCTGCATGTGTGCTGGGGTCAGTGTTCTTCCCACACAATAGAAAACAGATTCCAAGTAGAGATGGGCCCACCTAATCCCACACAGCTGGGAAGTGACAGAGTTGGATTCTAATTCTAACCTCCTTGCAGTAGAATACAACACCCCCCCACCCAAGAGGTCCATGTCCTGCATATGGGATTATGTTAAGGGCCCTGAGATGGGGGATTACCCTGCATTATCTGGGTGGGCCCAATATAATCACAAGAGTCTCTGTAAGGGGCAGGGAAGAAGGCCAGTCTGAGAAGAAGAGGTGGCTGCAGAGAGCAGGGGCTGGAATGATGAGGTCTAAAGATGGAGGGAAGGCCAGAGCCAAGAAACACGGGTAGCCTCAAGAGCTCAACAGAGAGGAAACAGAAGGCAGGCAGGCTGCTGGCTTCTGAGGTTGGCCCTGTGGAACTGCAAGAAGATAGCTGTGTATTATCTGAAGTCTCTTAAGTTCATAGCCACTTGTGACAGTAGCAGTCTTCACACTGGGGTCAGGGCCTGGGCTGCCTCACCCGCACCAGATTTATTCTTGTATCATAAGAGTAAAGTTTCTGTCCTAAAGGAACAGTACAAGCCATATGCATGATTTAAATTTCTCCAGGTAGCATATTAGGAAAAAGTAAAAAGGTAAAAGTAATTTTAATAATATATTTTATTTAGGCTCGGCACCTGTGGTTCAAGTGGCTGAGGCACCAGCCACATACACCTAAGGTGGTAGGTTCAAATCCAGCCTGGGCCCATCAAGTAACAATGACGGCTGCAACCAAAAAATAGCCAGGCGTTGTGGTGTGCGCCTGTGGTCCCATCTACTTGGGAGGCTGAGGCAGGAGACTCACTTGAGCCCAGGAGTTGGAGGTTGCTGTGAGCTGTGATGCTATGGTACTCTACCCAGGGGGATAGCTTGAGGCTCTGTCTCCAAAAAAAAAAAAAAAAAAAAAAAAATACATTTTTATTTAATCCAGTATGTCTAAACTATTATAAACAATATATAAAAATACATGTAAAAAGGGGTGGCATCTGTGGCTCAAAGGAGTAGGGCACCAGCCTCATATGCCAGAGGTGGTGGGTTTAAACCCAGCCCTGGCCAAAAATTGCAAAAAGAAAAAAAATACATGTAAAAAGAATAATATGCCTTGACCAACTAGGTGTTTTTTTTTTTTTTTTTTTTTTTGAGACAGAGTCTCACTACTCGCCTTGGGTAGAGTGCCATGGCATCATAGCTCATAGCAACCTCAAACTCTTGGGGTTAAGCAGTTCTCTTGCCTCAGCCTCCCAAGTAGCTAGGACTACAGGCACCCACCACAATGCCTGGCTATTTTATGTTGCAGTTGTCATTGTCATTTAGCAGGCCCAGGCCCGGGTTCCAATTGCCAGCTCACTGTATGTGGCCATGTGGCCAGCGCCCTACCCACTGAGCTATGTATGCCACCAAGTAGGTTTTTTTGTAATTTTCCCTGAGACAGGGTCTCCCTCTATCTTTCATGCTAGAGTGCTATGACATCATCACAGCTCACAGCAGCTTCAAACTCCTGGGCTCAACCAACCCGGTCTCAGTCTCCCAAGTAGCTGGGATTACAGGTGCCTGCCACTGTGCCAGCTAAATTTTTCTGGTTTTAGTAGAGATGGAGTCTCACTCTCACTCAGGCTGGTCTTGAACTCTTGAGTTCAAGAGATCCTCCTGTCTTGACCTTGCAGAATGCTGACATTATAGGCATGAACCCCAAGTAGGTTTTATCCCAGGAATGTAAGGTTGGTATAACATTAGAAAAATGAATTATTTTTCTATTAAGTTATGTTAACACACTAAAATAAAAAAAAATGCTCATTGCAATGGGTGCAGAAAAATTGCTTGATAAACCCTAAATCCTTTCCTGATTAAAACTCTTATCACACTAGGAGAGAACTTCCTCAACCTGATAAAGGGGCCTATGGAAACCTATAGATTCCACCATTCTTTTTTTTAAGACAGAGCCTCAAGCTGTCCCCCTGGGTAGAGTGTCATGGCATCACAGCTCACAGCAACCTCCAACTCCTGGGCTCAAGCGAGTCTCCTGCCTCAGCCTCCTAAGTAGCTGGGACCACAGGCACCTGCCACCTCAGGTGCATGTGGCTGGCACCCTAGCCACTTGAGCCACAGGTACTGAGCCGATTCCACCATTCTTAATGGTGAGACACTGAATGCATTTGTTCTAAGATGAGGAATAAAGCAGGAATGTCCACTCTTACTACTTTTATTTATTTATTTATTTTTGAGACAGAGCCTCCTGCCTCCACCTCCCAGGTAGCTGGGACCACAAGCACCTGCCACAACGCCTGACTAATTTTTTTTTTTTGGTTGCAGCCATCATTGTTGTTTGGTGGGCCTGGGATGGATTTGAACCTGCCACCTTAGGTGTATGTGGCTGGTGCCTTAGCCACTTGAGCCACAGGTGCCAAGCTGCCACTTTTATTTAATATTGTAATGAAGATTCTATTGGTACAAGAAAGCCAGAAAAATAAATGGTATCTAGATTGCCTTTATTTTCAGATATAATCTATGTAGAAAATGAGTGAATTTCCAAAAAATACTAGAATAAATGAGCTTAGAAAAGTTACAAGATACAAGGTCAATATACAAAATTAAAGGTATTTCTAGCTAGTAAAAATAATTGGAAACTGTCAAACCTTATAAAGGACTTGTATTCAGAATATCTACAGGGTGGACATAAAGTTCATGTGCAATTTACTATGTTAAACTATTTTAAACTACATATGACTTTCTATCTACCCTGTATATAATTCTCAAAATTTGGTTGTAGAGGCTCGGCGCCAGCCACTACACCTAAGGTGGCGGGTTCGAATCCCCAGCCCGGGCCCGCCAAACAACAATCATGGCTGCAACCAAAAAATAGCCAGGCGTTGTGGCGGGCGCCTATGGTCCCAGCTACTTGGGAGGCGGAGGCAGGAGACTCGCTTGAGCCCAGGAGTTGGAGGTTGCTATGAGCTGTGATGCCATGGCACTCTACCCAGGG
>CAUYQV010129065.1:0-26076 GCA_963574575.1 Galagoides demidoff
GATGGCTGCAACCAAAAAATGGCCGGGCGTTGTGGCAGGCGCCTGTGGTCCCAGCTACTTGGGAGGCGGAGGCAGGAGACTCGTTTGAGCCCAGGAGTTGGAGGTTGCTATGAGCTGTGATGCCATGGCACTCTACCCAGGAGGATAGCTTGAGGCTCCGTCTCAAAAAAAAAAAAAAAAAAAAAAGAATTTTAATTGTTACCTGTTTATTACAAATTATAATAAATGGTTTTATTTTTTGGTCCTGATTATTTTTGTGTGTGTGTTAATAAACAAATAAAGATGTATTCTTTTTTTTACTTTTTTTGATCAACATTATTTAAGTGTGCCACGGAAGTTTGACCAACATAATTTCAGTGTGCTGTGAGATAAAAACAGTTGAAAAACACTGATGTAGATTAATCATAAGTAGTGTATATAAGGCTGCTTTCTAGTTCTGTTTGTTTTTATGTGTATTGTTTTGGATTATCTACACAATCAGGCTGTCTGGTGGATAATAACTTTTTTTTTGATAAAAACTTTTCTTTTGTCCTAATGCTTTTCATTTTTTTGTCTTCCCTCATTGAACTAGCTAGGACCTCTAATATAGTGCAACTAGAGTTGGTGATAATTGGCACCTTTAATTCTGGCTTCTCAGAGAGCAAGCTTTCGATGTTTTGCCATTGAGGATGATATTTGCTGTAACTTTCTTTATATTCCCAATTGCTGTGAGTTTTTTACGTCATAATTAGATTTTTGTCAAAATCTGTCTATGTCTCTATCAACAAGATCAAATTATTTTTTTCTTCTTTCTTATTACTGTGGTATATTACATTGATTTCTTCCAGTTAATCCACACTTGCTTTCCTGGAGTAAGCCCCACTTGCTTTGTGTTACGTACTTTTATATGTTGATGATTTTATTTCCTCATATTTTTAAATGTTTACTCCTATGTTTATGAGAGATATTATCCTAAAATTTTTCTTTCTTCTACTGTACCTGTCAGGTTTTGGAGCAAGGTAATGTTGATCTTATAAAAAGAGTTAAGTAGTCCCTCTTTTCTTATTCTCCAGAAGAGTTCAGATAAGATTGGTGTTAATTCTGTTTTAAATGTTTAGAAGAATTCCCTACTGAAGTAATATGGTCTTGGCATTTGGTGTGTGTTGTCTTGGGGTTTGCTCTTATCTTTATTATTTCTTGGCATTTACTTTCCTTAGGTTTGATTTACTAATTTTTCTGACATTCTTTTGATAAAAGTTTAAATCATTGATTTCATTTTAATATTCTTTCCTAATGTATGTATTAAAGTATGCTTACTTTAAGCACTGCTTTAGCTGTATGCTACAAGTTTAATTAAGTTATGCCTTCACTTCACATTCAGTTCAAATAATTTGAATTTCTATTTTGGTTTATTCTGTTATGCATGGATTATTTAAAAGGATGTTGTTTAATTTCTAGGCTGTTAAGCATTTTCTCATTATTTTTTAAAATTGTATTAGTTTCCTCTTGCTGCTATAACAAACAGTAGCTGAGAGCAGCACAAATTTGTTATCTTACTGCTAATGGGTATCAGAAGCCCAAAAGAGTCTTTGGAGGCCCAAAAGGAGAATTCATTTCCTTGACTTTTCCAGCTTCCAGAGGCTGCTCACATTCCTCAGCTCATGATCCAGTTACAATGGTTGATTGAGTCTTCTCGCTATATCCTTCTGACACTCAATCTTCCTTCTTTCCCTTATAAGGATCTTTGTGATCATATGTGGGTCACTACAAAAGTTTTGAGACAAACTGTGTCATAGTTGATTATTTCACTTTCTAGAAGCACAGTCAACAGTATCCTTTCTGATTCACCCGCGCAAGTTTTAACTTGCTCAGTTTATCAGAATTGCTGAGAGGGCTTCATTTGTTTCTGTCCAGGAAGATTTTATGGTTCTTAATTTTTGTGCATATCAAAACCTTTGTAATATCCTATGTATCAGGCCTACCTGGATAATCCAGGATAATTGCCCCTATCTTAAGGTCATCTGATTAGCAGCCTTAGCTCTACCTTAACTATCCTTTTCCATGTAACATCTTCATGGGCACCAGGGATTAGAATGTGGAGGTTTTTACAGGAGAGTGCATTTTTTTGACACTTTCTTTGTGATCAATTTTGACAAATGTTGCCATTCTGCATTACCGTTGTGGGCTGCAGTGTTCTGTGTCTGTCCTCTGGGGCCAGTTTCTCAACTTTGTGTATAGGTCTTCTATAAGTGTACTGCTCTTTTTGTTTGTTCTATCAACTGTTATGAAAGATGGGTTAAACTCTCCAACTATGATTATAGATTGACTATCTTCCCTTTTGTCAATTTTTGTCCTATATATCTATAAGCTGTTACTATACGTGTACAGATTTAGGATTGTGGTATCTTCCTCTTTAACTCCTTGGACACTATGGAATATCCTCTTTATTTCTAGTAATGCTTTATCCCTTTATCTTTCATGGCGGTGAAATTTTTCAAGAATCAGACCATTTATTTTATAGAATTTGACTCAATTTGAGTTTGTCTTATGTTTTATCATAATAAGCTTCATGTTTCATATTTTTGGTCATAAGTTATATTGAATCCTTCTCTGGGTGTCACCTCTGGAGACATGATGCTACTTAACAGCGTTAGTTATGATCACTTGATTAAGATGCCACCCGTTTTCTCTGTAGCCTTAATATTTCCCCTTTTTGTAATTAATTTGAGGAGAGAATTGCTTATATTTTTGAGTTAGCACAAAAAGAACTATGTCCAAAAATACTTACTCCAGATGTACTTGATTTTTGTTCATTCCTACAGGGAAGAACGGCTTTGCACTGGTCCTGTAACAATGGATACCTTGATGCCATTAAATTACTACTAGACTTTGCTGCTTTCCCTAATCAGATGGAAAACAATGAGGAGAGGTAAGCTATTGATAAGAAATAAGATAACAGTGTTCATCTCACAACCTGTCTGCTAGATTGAAAAAATCTGAAGTTTAAATATTAAATTATAAATTATAGGTATATTGATAAGGAAACACTAAGTAATTCCTGAACCAGAAACAATAAGCAAAATTTCCTTAAAACGTTGATTTAGATTCATGGGATTTATAGCTATTCAGAACTTTAGATATTACAGAGGACAAGCTCACATTTTGCAGATGAGGAAACTTTAGACTTTTTTCTGGCTTGTGGCTAGCAGAAGGTCAGTGAAGTTCTGACTGACCAGGACCAGGAATTTGGTTTCTCTTGATGGAGAAGATATCAGTTAGTGAAAGAGAGGTGTCACTATGTAGCATGAAAACATAGGGAGAAGCTAAAGCTTCGGGGTTAATCTAAACACAGATTTCTTTTTCTTTTTCTTTTTTTTCTGAGACAGAGTCTCACTTTGTTACCCTTGGTAGAGTGCCGTGGAGGCATAGCTCATGGCAACCTCAAACTCTTGGGCTCAAGTGATTATCTTGCCTCAGCCTCCCAAGTAGCTCAGACTACAGGCGCCTGCCACAATGCCCAGCTATTTTTTTTTTAATGACAGGGTCTCACTCTTGCTCAGGCTGGCCTTGAACCTGTGAGCTCAGGGCAATCCACCACCATGGTCTCCTAGAGTGCTATGATTACAGGCATGAGCCACTGTGCCAGACCTTAAACATAGATTTCTTTGTTTTTTGTTTTGGTTTTGGTTTTTGTGGGTTTTTTGCAGTTTTTGGCCGGGGCTGGGTTTGAACCCGTCACCTCTGCTATACGGGGGCCGGCGCCCTACTCCTTTAATCTCACTTTGTTGCCCTCAGTAGAGTGTCATGGCATCACAGCTCACAGCAACCTCCAGCTCTTGGCTTAGGTGATTCTCATGCCTCAGCCTCCCAAGTAGCTGGGACTACAGGCACCCACCACAATCCCAGCTTTTTTTCTTTTGCAGTTTGGATGGGGCTGGATTCGAACTTACCACCCTTGGTATATGGGGCCAGTGCCCTACTCACTGAGCCACAGGCTTCACCCCAACATAGAGTCCTTAAATGAAAGGTCCATAGATCCATAGAGTTATACTGGGGTTGTTGCCCAAGAACTTAGGTCCAATAAAAATGACCAGACACAATGTGAAGCAAGAGAGATTCTTGGTGGTCCTGGATTTAGGAAGATTTTTCTAGCAATCTGTAGGTAACAAGGTTTGTGATCAGATTTTATACCTGAGCTCCCGCTGGTCCAGGTCTGTGTGTTACTTTTCATTGTTTATGAGTGTTCTGAAGTGGGCCCTACTATCATATTATCCCTTTTTATTAGCATGCAGGAAATGTTATAGAGAAGGAATGAGTTCTCTCGGTTAGCTACGATCTCAGAAGAAGAGACCTCCTCCTTTACAGACCAACATCTTCCCCACTTCTTTCAGAATCTTTTCTCATCAGCAAAAAGAGATGGAGATATTGTCCTTTGAAACTCAAAAACAGAAACAACAACAAAAGAAAAACTCAGAAGGGAAAAATTATGACTCCTAAGAATTAGTGCTCATTTGCTTCTATAAAGAAACATTTACTGCCTGACTGCTATTTTTTTAAGAAAACAATGAAAAACTTCTTTTTGTAATTTCCATTTCCACTTTTATGCTAAGCCTTGAATTTCAGACCTAACTAAGTGTTTACTCCTTCCTAGAATAAACATGTTGATTATAGACCAGAAGGTGGAAGGAGAAACCCACCTAACTGTACTGCCAACCTATAGATAAAAAGAGACAGTGACAATATTCCAATCTTCCTTAGTGATTCATCAGCAATGCACCTTGATGGACAAATGTCAGGACTTAGCACTTCCTTTTACATTTATTGACATTCCAGTTCAGGCATTCTGCTCATCCCCTCAGACCATTCCCACATGGCAAGTCCAATTGCATCTTACCTTTTGTCTCCATCTGCGTTGCTTCCTGGCTGGTTACCATCACTGTTGTGATAATTTTTACTTCTCAGGCTTTGACGCTAACCAGTCGATGTACACTGCATAGACATAATTTATACCACCTAATGCTGACTTTCAGTTAATAACTGACAGGCCCACTCTCACATCAGTGGGAATATTCTACAGCATTCGAATGTTTCTATATTGAATTTGGGATGAAGAAAGATTCAGTAGTAATAGTCACAGTGTGGTCTGTTGCTTAAACACTAGATAAGGACTTTAATCTTTAAACCTTGTTAGATGTTGTGTCTCTTTGAATCAAAAATTGAGAATCCTGATTTGAATAAACCAACTACAAAACATTTTTTGGGCTCGGCACCTGTGTCTCAAGTGGCTAAGGCGCCAGCCACGTACACCTAAGGTGGAGGGTTCAAATCCAGCCCGGGCCCGCCAAGCAACAATGATGGCTGCAACCAAAAATAACCAGGCGTTGTGGTGGGCACCTGTAGTCCCAGCTACTTGGGAGGCTGAGGCAAGAGACTCACTTGAGCCCAAGAGTTGGAGGTTGCTGTGAGCTGTGATGCCACAGCACTCTACCCAGGGGAACAGCTTGAGGCTCTGTCTCAAAAAAAAAAAAAATTTTTTTTTGAGAGAATCCAAGAAATTTTATTATAAACTGGGCATTAGGTTTTACTAAGGAATTCCTGTTAATTTTGTTAGTATAACAATGACATTGTGACTGGGCTCATAATATTTATAGGTGAATACTAAAATGGACAGAAATTAAGTGATAGGAGTTCTGAGATTTTCTGTAAAATACTTTAGCAAAGATAAAAAGGAAGATGTTAGATGAAGCAAATGTAGCAAAAAGTTATTAAATTAGGGTGGTGAGTGTCTAGAGGATTATTACACTATTCTCTCTCTCTCTTTTTTTTGATGGACACTATTCTCTCTCTCTCTTTTTTTTTATTTTTTTTTTTTTTTTTAGGCAGAATCTCACTCTGTCACCCTGGGTATCTTAAGAGTACAGTGGTGTCATTATAACTGACAGCAACCTCAAATTCCTGGACTCAAGAGATTCTCTTCCCTGAGCCTCCCAAGTAGCTGTAACTATAGGTATATGGCATCACACCTAACTAATTTTTTGTTTGATTAGAAACAGTGTCTCACTCTGGCTTAGGTTGGTCTCAAGCTCCTGACCTCAAGAGACCTTCTGCCTCAGCTCCAGACTACTGAGATTGTAGACGTGAGCCACTGCACCCAGCTCTCTACCCTTTAATGTTGGAAGTTTCTGGTAATAAAAATAGGCTTTTTAAATATAATTTAAAAAGTTAAGATGCAATTTCAACCCAGAAGTGGCCTGAGAGACCTAGTTCTTCCCTTCTTCCTCTCCACTTCTACAGATAAGGATACAGAAGCTCAGACCAGTTAAGGGAATGCTCAGGGTCACATAGGGCCTCTGACGCCCACTCGAGCATTCTTTGGGGTATAATATGCAACGTGTTATTCCTTTTGTCATATTTGTAGGTAAAGGCATAGTTTACCTTACATTTTATTTCATAAGCCACATTTTGATAATCCCATTTATATACTATGTAAATATATCAATAATTATGGAACAGTTATCAAGCTCACTAAATATATATGTTGTTTGTACATAGATTTTAGAAACAGTTTTATTCTATAAGAAACATAGTCAATAATTGCTACATGTGTTATAGAGGATTGTAGAACTGGGAAACATGATCTGACTTCTAATCTACATTCTGTAGAAACCAGTTGCTTTGGCAAGTTGCCTAACCCTTCCGGGTTTGCTTATTCATTTATAAAATGAAGCTGCTGAACTAAATGACCTCTAAAATTCAATTTAACTCTACTATTGGTTGTTTGATGGCTTTATGATAACTTTTTCCACCAGAAAAAGTACAGTTATAAAATATATTGTGGAATATATAGTAAAAAATTTTTTTAATTCTTCTGAATTTACAAAATGCTATCCACTTATAATAATGTTTTAAAGTTTATATAGGCACCTCTATTTATAACCTCTGGTTCCTGAGTGGCAAATTGAGCTGCCCTAATATGGAGGTTCCTTAATTTCAGCATCTGGGGCTTCCTTCCAAACTCAGAGTTTCCTTACTCAAAAGACAAACCTCCCGTACATGCAAAGTCTTTTTCTTTTATGTCTTACCCCGACTGTTAAGTGAGTTTTAAACAGAGATCATTTCCATAACCACTGGATGATTTTCTGTGTTTAATCTTGCATCCCTATAATCATCATTTTTTTCCACCTCATCAATCACCTGATTATTTCCCCAACACCTCTGTTGCACTAGACTAGTCACAGTCACCCCAGGAGGAATCGGCAGGAGTGGCAGTCGTTAGGTGGTCATAAATACTAGTGGGTCCTGTGGAAATGATATTTATGATAACCAAACCAAGCAGCAATGCTAACATTTATTAGCTGCTTCCTTTGTGCCAGGTACAATGCCCTTCTCTTTACATTTATATTCCATTTTCTCCTCCTTCAAAGTCTGGGACATATTATCTTATTTAAAAGATGAGGAAAGCTGGGGCTTAGAAACATCAAATAAGTTGTGTATGAAGTAACAGTCATCATTCGCATTGTTGGAAGGTAGAATTTGGGCCAATTTTTTTTTGGGGGGCTTTCATTTTGATACTGTTAGCAAATTTGAATTCTGAAAATAACATTTTTATAAAGTAATGTTCCCAATAGCCCAAATTTGTGAGCCAGTGAGCCAAACTCAGGAATTGAGATGGTTAGCAGAATAAAACACCTGCCCCCCCCAGCTGTATGCAACCTTATTTTATGCCTGTCAGAGGAAATAGGAACAGCCCTGGTATAGAGAAGATGGCTTTCCCTGGGAAAGATCCCACACCTTAGAATGAAGTTTCCTTCTCCTGCATAATAATATTGCCAGGTTAACTGTGCCTTGAATTGCATTCCAAAACTCAACAAAACAACTCTTCCTTCTGCTTCAGATACACACCCCTTGATTATGCTTTGCTTGGTGAGCGCCATGAAGTGATCCAGTTCATGTTGGAACATGGTGCCCTGTCCATTGCGGCCATACAAGACATTGCTGCCTTCAAAATCCAAGCTGTCTACAAAGGGTACAAGGTCAGAAAAGCTTTCAGAGACCGGAAAAATCTCCTCATGAAGCATGAACAGTTGAGAAAAGATGCGGCTGCCAAGTAAGTTTGAGCTGTGGAGATTGAGTCAGGGTGGAAGGGGGTGTGGGATAGGGGTGGTCAAGAGAGGAAAGAATCTGAATTACTTTTGCTCCCTACATCTGGGTCACCTCTCTCCTTCTGCTCAGCACCCCCGTCTCCTAGGGCCTGAGGCTGCAGTGCAGGATAAAGAAGGCCTAGCCCCTCCTTGGTGGCTGTTCCTCTAGATCCGTCACTGATGTTTCAGTCCAGAGACAAAGCACTGCCACCCACACCTGTGGCAAGGAGTTGGGGGCAGGACTGCCTCCTCCAGTAAGCTATAGAGATAACCTCTCTTTTCACCTTCCCTGTCTTTCTAAAGAAACATGCCAACATATAGCCTACTTTCACTGGACCAACCTAAGTTTAGTTTTAATTTAATAATAACAACGATCTTGTATAAATTACTTGCTCTCCTCCTCCCATTTCTTAATAAATCTGCATTAAATAATTTATTCTGTAAATAGTGACTGAATACCTATTACACATACAAAACTCTTGGCTAATGCCTAGGGAGAAAATGGTGTCTGAAAAAGCAAAATCCCCACTTTAGAGACTTCACGTTTGTTTGGACAATGATACCAAATATATGAAATAGCCATTTTGTGCTTATTACACATTGTGATTATTTCACATAAATAATTAATTTTAGAGTATACTTTAGTTTCTTCAATACCCATGTTGAGGAAAAAGAATTTTCAGTCACAATACAGATGTAAAACCTCCAGTGATAAAGGTCCGTGGACAGGCAGATTCTTGAAGGATAACTTCCTGACCGTATACTAAATGTTTCCTAAATCTCGAGTTCTTCCAACTCTTAAATCTTTCTACATCTTGCCCACAAGGGGAACACATAAGTGTAACAAACAACCACTAGAAGTAAAAATAAGAGGCAAGATAGATACCACTATGTATTGGATACTAGTCATAATGTTAGCTTTCGGTACATAAGATTGACAGAAACACATCATTTTCTGTGACTTTGAAGCTACTGAAATAGATGGCATACTAGGAAGTTATCTTGTACCCTTTCTTTTTTTTTTTTTTTTTTGAGACAGAGTCTCAGTCTGTCGTCACCCTGGCTAGAGTACAATGGCATTATCATAGCTCACTACAACCTCAACATCCTGGGGCTCAGGTGATCCTCCTGCCTTAGCCTCCCAAGAGGCTGGTACTACGAGTACATACCATGATGCCACTGGCATTGTCATACCTCACTGCAACCTCAACCTCCTGAGCTCAAGCACTTTTCTTGCCTTAGCCTCCCACGTAGCTGGGGCTACAGGCACACACCATGATTCCCAGCTGCGTATTCTATTTTTCTGTAGAGACAGAGGTCTCAATCTTGCTCAGGCTGGAACTGAACTCCTGCCTTCAAGTAATCTTCCCACCTTGGCCTCCTGGAGTGCTAGGAGCCACTGCACCCAACCCTTGTACTGTTGTCTTAATAAGGCTCTCTTCTCTTCACTTTTGACAAATAATCTAGCATTAACCTAAAAGTCACTACACACCTCTTTTTCCAGCCTTCTTATAAAAGTTTCCTACGTGTGAGTGACAACTCTGAGTAGGTAATGCACATGAACAAATTATCCTGAGTTGCAAGTAAATATTCTCTGGAAGGGACAGAGTGTTGTATTTGTTGTATTTCCTTTTGCTGATATTTCTGTAAACTCCAATTTAATGTATGAGAAATCTGTTTTTGGGATTTGAAGTCATAATCTGCCTAAATATGAGGTGGCACTCTACAAAGGCACCCTGACTAACTTTGTATGTCCCCCAAAAAGGAATGTAGTAATCCAAACACATTCCACCTCCTTATTAGAAAGAGGGACCCCTAGGGTCCTCCTTCTCCTTTCCAGCAGAATAGCAGGTTGTGGCAGAGTGGACAGAGACCTGGATACAAACCCAGCCTCTAAAACGTATTTGTGATGACTTGAACACAGCATTTCTCTTTGGGCCTTAATTTCTTCATCTGAAAAACATGACAAATGAGACTAGCTGATTTCTAGATACCCTGCAGTTCTGCAGAGACCTCCAAGGCTTCATCTAGTGCGATCTACAGACCCTTCTTCCTCTTCTTTGCCTTTGCTGCTGCCAGAGGTCTTCTGCCTGAGACTGAGTTTGGACTGGGGTACTATGTAGTCAGCTTTGAGCTGGGAACTAAGACCCTATTTGTAAGATTTCCTTTATAGGGGAAGGGGTTTAAAATAATGGCATCCCTAAATAACATAGTGGTTTATTTACATACTTTTTCCCTAAAATGGACTTCTGGGATTCCTAGTCCACAGGGTTTGAAGCAACAAAGCGATCTAGGAAACATCTAGTCCAAATCCCTCTCTAGTCCTTATCCTAATCAGCTTCACTGCTATGGAAGACAGGGCCTCTGTGTTCTTAGTTTCCCAAGTTAATTTTTAGAAACCCTGTTAAATGGGAGCCACGCTGACTTGTGATAGTGTTTTTAAATTGCCAAAATGGAAAAACTGTAATCCCCTTTATTTTATTTCAATTACAATCTTTCCTTCGTTGAATGTTATTAGGAATAAATAAGATTTTAATGGTTTAACCATCACTTCCTATAGTCACTGCAGTATAAGTCCCCAAAGGAAAAAAAATTTTTTTTTTTTTTTTGGAGACAGAGTCTCACTATGTCTCTCTGGGTAGAGTTCTGTGGCGTCACAGTTCACAGCAACCTCAAACAGTTGAGCTTAAGCGATTCTCTTACCTCAGTCTCCCAAGCAGCTGGGACTACAGGCATCCAGCACAACGCCCAGCTATTTTTTTCTTATTGTCATTGTTGTTTAGCAGGCCTGTGCTGGGTTCAAACCTGCCAGCCTTGGTGCTTATGGCTGGTGCCCTAACCACTGTGCTATGGGTGCTGAGCCCCCAAGAAAAATATTTAAGTGGCAGAGAAACTGATGGAATTTGCTTTAATTTTATTTCTCAAAAGTTATTTTTTAAAATCTGAGTCAGTGTTTAATTTTGCTTTAAGAAACAAATCGGCATGCTAAACTCAGTGCTTGCTGCACGCGATGGAGTGAGGTGACCCAGGCACAGCGTGTCCCCTCAGTCTGCCTCCCCAGTTTACCATGTAGGGACGGCAGAAGTCACCTTCCTTAAAGGGAAGATGTGAAAGGAACTTAGGAAACTGAAAGACATTTCTAATTTACTGATAAACTGGGAGAGAGAAAAGTTGTAGTCATATTTTCTAAGGCAGGTATTTTAGAAAACACTATTTAAGAAATAGCCATCATCCATTTAAGAGCACTTCCTAACTCACACTGTACTACATGTGTTGTTATTGAAATGAACATTACTATAATTTTCCTGCCAAATCATACAGTTGAATGGACACCAAGAAGACCGTATTTATGCTGATCAGCCTTCTTCTTTGAAGCTTCCTTTCTGCTGGTTCTTACTTCACTCTAATCTCAGCTCTCCTCTATCTCTCTGACTCTCCCTGAACATCTTTTTAATTATATCATCTCCACACTGAAGTCAACCCTGAAGTTGAACTCCTTAGGAGTTTACTCCTGCTATACTTTTTTCTCTGGAAAATGCATCCTTAAACTCTTAAACTCTTGAAGTTTAAATTAGTTCATCCCTATAGATGACCCTTGATTTGTCTCTCATCTTGTCCTCCTAGAACCCTAATCCCTATCTCAGTTGCCTACTGGGCCATTTCCACTTTGTGTCCTTTTGCCACTTGCCACCAGTTTTGACCACTGGACACTTCTGTTCGCATGTCCTGTTGTCCATTCAGACTCACAACGTGAAACCCACAGCTCATCACCACAGTCTGTCTCTCTTCCAGTCTCCGTATCTCCTTCCTGGTGTTGCCACCATAGATCGCATGAATTCTTTTTTTTTTTTTTTAATTCTTAATTTCAAATGTCTTTTTACTTTCATTCCTCTTTGCCACAACTCTATATAAGCCCTTATTCTTGAATACCAGCCATGACACTAGGCTACACCCTTTGACATTCACTTCCACTTATATCTCCAAGCCTCATTTCTCTCCACTACCATGGCCCTCCCACTCCCTCATGCTCAACTGATGTCTCAGCCATCCTGGACTATTTTCATGTCTTCATTTGCCATGCTTACTGGGAGACCCAAATTTCTTTCTGGCTAGCATAGGTGATCACATGTGTCTCTTAGAGTTACGTTACCAAGTACAGTATTGATCATCCCATTCAGACTTTTGCTTTGCTACAGTGTCTTCTGCAAAAGGTTGTTCTGTGTCCACAGTCAAGTGACAGGGAATTCTGTGCCTCTGAGGACAGCACATTCCATTCATGGAGGGTTCTGTCTGGCAAAAGTTATTTTCTACCTTTTGGTCTTGAAGCTACTCTTTGAAGCCTAAGAGGAAAGTCTAAATCCTTTTCTAGAAACCACCTTTCAGACAAGTAAAGAAAGTGCTCTTGCTCCCTCCCACCCCCATTTGGGTCTCCTCTTTGCTTCCTAACTGACCTGGCACAGCCTGCTCCCCGAATGTCACCAGGTTGTCAGTGCCGTTTTTCCAGGTTGACCCACACATCTGACTCTTCTGCTTACAAAGTATCTGACCAGGGGCACTTTCTTCCATGGCTCTACTTCATGCTATTCTACTTTCCTGAGCCTTAGTTTTTCATCAATAACATGAAAAGAAAGTTTTGTTGTTGTTTTGTTTTGTTTTGTTAGAGCCTCAAGCTGTCGCCCTGGGTAGAGTGTCGTGGCATCACAGCTCACAGCAACCCCCAACTCCTGGGCTCAAGAGAGTCTCCTGCTTCAGCCTCCCAAGTAGCTGGGACCATAGGCACCCGCCACAACACCCAGCTATTTTTTTTGGTTGCAGCCGTCATTGTTGTTTGGCAGGCCTGGGCTGGAGTCAAACCCGCCAGCTCAGGTGTATGTAGCTGGTGCCTTAGCCACTTGAGCCACAGGCGCCTAGCCAAAAAGAAAGTTTCTTAATCCAGGATGGGCTTCAGGCTCCCAGAATACCCTGAATATGCCACCTGTATGCAGCGTTTGTGTGTCAAGAATATATATACATTTATATTTTTTATCATATTCTCAAAGGGGATCCGTGAGAATGGATAAAAAGATAAAAACCATTGGACTAAATGATATCTGAGGTCCTTCCCAGCTGTAACATTCTGTAAGTCAGAGATCTAAAGCACATCCCCTGGGGAGGAAGTTGAAGACCACATGTTACCATGTGTGTACATGTTACTGTACTTGGTAAGGTAACTCTGAGAGACATGCTAAGTAACACTATGTTACTTCGTTATTCAGCCACAATGAAGAGATAGAAACTGATAGACCCTCGATACCAGGCAACACCAACAGAAAAGGTTAGAGCTAAACCTTTCCCATCTCATGAGGTAAGGTTTCCTCTCACTGTAAACGTTCCAGCAGAAGTTGAATTATCATCTCTCTGGGATGTTATATAAGGAATTTTAAAATCAACATAAAGATTTTTTCTGAGTCAGAGATTCTATGTGAGCTAAGTTGCACAACTTGGCTCATGAATGCTCTTTCCTCTGTCTGAAATAATCTTTCACATCACTCCTCTCTCATTCTCTGCATATAGACTTTGCCTCTTCCAGTTTGATTAATGACTGCCTCTCTCCTCCCACAGCTCTGGGTAGACCGCCCCATCCTCCCACGGCTCTGGGTAGGCACCTTTCTTGACACTGAGGTGAAGACACTCTTTCATCAAATCTGAAACTACCAGTAATTGTCAGTTTCTTGAGAGAAGGGTGGTGTGTTACATACCTTAGAGCCTTAGAGCAGCGGTCCCCAACCTTTTTGGTACCAGGGACTGATTTCATAGAAGATAATTTTTCCATGAGCCAGGGAGAAGGGAGGATGGTTTCAGGATGATTCAAGTGCATTTCAGCTCCACCTCAGATCATCAGGCATTAGATTCTTACATGGAGCTTGCAACCTAGACCTTTCCCCATGCACAGTTTACAGTAGGGGTCATGGTCCTGTGAGAATCTAATGCCACTGCCGTTCTGACAGGAGGACTTCAAGCAGTGATGGGAGCCAGGGGGATCACCTGTAAACACAGATGAGGCTCTGCTCACTTGCCTACCACTCACCTCCTGCACTGCGGCCCTATTCCTAACAGCCATGGGGGTTGGGAGGACCACAGCCATAGAGTGTTTGGAACAGGTACACATTTAATAAATAGCTGTTCAGTAATTGTTTCTACAGCGAGTCTAAGACCTTACATAAGCCATCGATCACTCTAGGCCTTAGTTCCCCATCTGTCAAATAGATGGGTTGGACCCAAACTCTCTTAGATCTCCCTTAGTCTTTTGTTAGGAATTTCTCTAAGTGCAGTGCTTTAGCTTGTTTGCCTTACTGAAGGTACATTTTTGCACCCCTTACCCTCACAGCACTCTCACACATACCTTTGTGCATTTGGTTTTCCAACGTCCTGCATATTGGTCATGAGCAAGTTACAAAAGTTCTATGTTGTGATTAAGGAGAAACCTAAGAACAAATGAGTGCACCACTGTACTTGAACGTGATTCTCTAAAACTCTTAGGCCCAAGCTATTTACAATTCTTACTCCTGCCAGATTTAGAGAATATTGAGAAGAGCAAACTTCAGGTAAATACCTTATTTCTTGTTTGGAAGAGATAGGGAAGCCTAGCCAGACATGTGATGACTCACTTGTTTCTGGGAACCTAAAACATACCCATAAGAAACTGGGGCCCCAGTTTGAATAATGTGGATTTTAAGCATTACATTACAGAGTATTAGGTGAATGTTTTATGAATGTATAGGAAATTATTGTAATAGCCCCCCTCATGATTCATTCTGTCTTAGTTACCTTTTGCTATATTACAAATTACCTCCAGAAGTCAGCTTAAAACAATACTCAGCATTTACTATCTCACAGTTTTTGTGGGTCTGGAATTTGGGAGCAGCTTATCTGTGCATTTCCGGTTCAGGGTCTCTCATGAGATGAGAATCATGATGTTGGTTGGAGCTGCATCTCACTCTGTTGCTCAGCCTAGAGGGCCATGGCATCATTCTAGCTCACAGCAACCTCAGACTCCTGGGTTCAAATGATCCTCCTGCCTCAGCTTCCCGAGTAGTTGGGACTACAGATGCCTGCCCAGCTAATTTTTTCTATTTTTAGTAGAGGTGGGTCTCACTTTTGCTCAGGCCTGTCTTGAACTCCTGAGCTCAAGCATCCCTCCCGTCTCAGCCCACCAGAGTGCTAGGATTACCTTGCCCAACCTGTTTACTAAACTTTACATGTAAAATAGATCAAGTTTAGAATGTAGTCCACCTTAAAGAGTAAAGATCTTCAACATCCCATAATAACTTAGAAAAAAACACTTAAAGTTGGAGACAATTAATGAGTATAAGAATTAAGGACTAAATGCTACATTGAAAGCTAGTTTTTAAATGTCGTCAGTGGTTACTTTGATGTGATATACCCAATTTCTACATATGACCCAATTTATTTTCTAAGTGATGGAAACAGATTAAATGAAATTTTTAAAAATAACAGCTATTGAGATGACTTCTACTGGGAGAGGTAAAGCAGCTGAGTTCTATGTTGGCTTTGTCTATAGTTTACCGTGTAGCCTTAGGTAATTCACTTACCTCTTGCCTTAGTTTCCTTTTCTATCAAATAAGGTGACCCTCAATAAACTGAAATTTCTTCAAACTTTTTTTATGAGACAGAGTCTCACTCTGTTGACCTGTGTAGAGTGCTATGTAATCATAGCTCACAGCAACCTCAAACTCTTGGGCTCAAAGGATCCTCTTGCCTCAGCCTTGTGAGTAGCTAGGACTACAGGCGCCTGCCCCAAGGTCCCCCTGATTGTTCTGTTTTTAGTAGAGATGGTGTCTCTTTCTCTTGCTCAGGCTGGTCCCTGAACTCAAAGGATCTAACCCACTTCAGCATCCCAAAGGATTCAGGTTACACATAATTTCCGATTCTAATACCATTTGATTTTTTTTTCCCCAGTCATCACTATTATTCCATCCAGAACCACAGCTCTGAAGAACTTCATAATTGTGGACCATGTATCACCTGGAAGATGTTTTTTGTTGGTTTTTTTTATTGTTGTTGTTCAATCCAAGCAGACAAGCAAACTTTGTAAAATCATTTTTCTGGGATTGTTCATCAAGTCAGTTCCCTAATTTAAAAAATCCAAACCAAAGTAGAGCATTGACTGACATTGCTTCTTTAGTTCTTTCAACTGTTGTTTAAACTGTACAAATTTTTTATTATTTTGAAAGTCTGCATCAGAATTCTTATTCTATAAAGCCAAAAATTTCTTTTCCACCAATACTTTTAAGTCTGGTATTTTTTCTGGATGTTCTTCTTTTACTGTTATAGAATCCCAGAATCCAGGGGAGACTGGAATGTAAGGTGCCGATGGCACATCTGAATAGAGAATGTTCTGTCATTGAGATCATTGAGTTCATGTATGTAGCTCTCAGATGAGAATTTCTGAGTTTCCATAAGATCCAAAGCAACACTAGAAGCTGTGCCCATTCCAGAGTTGATACATACATGTAAGTTTTTTAATAAGGAGAGAATAGACTATACACCGCTGAAGAATAAGAAAGCAGTTTAGCCTGAACTGGAATGGGAACTGGAATGCCCTGTCATCTTGAAATTATGACTTGGGTTATCTCCGTGTGGCTGCACCCGACTTCCCATATCTGGACCCCAACTCCGTTTCTCAGGCCCCTTGGCCTCCTGCTAAAATGACAAGTGTGGCTCCTACCCTGGAAGATGTTTTTTTAATGCAAAATGTATCAATTTAAAAAAAAAAAAAAACAGTAATTCTATTCATATGCTCGTAAGTCTAATTACATATTCAGATGGTTACATTCTTTTTCCTAATTCTACTTAGTTCTACCAAAATGAAAAATCACCTCCCTAGAAACCTCTTCCTCCAAAGAAATCTCCAGAAGGCAGAGCCCGCTTGCTTTCTAGACATGTTGATCACTCTAAAGGGCTAGGTCCCCTGTTTGACTGGTCTCTTCCTTTGTTGGAGGCCCAGAAAGGTCTACAGTGACAAGGAGTCCAAGGGGTGACTATATAGTACCTTGGAATTGAAAAGGAAGGCTGTTTAGTTTCCTAAAATGAAGAGACATGACTGCTCAAATAACAAAGTCTGATTTATGACCTCAGAGCCCCTCTTCATGGTAACGAGATCCATGTAGATGCCAACAGACAGCCACATGAGTGTGTCTGTCTGAAGGGCCAGTATCTTTGTCTTAAAGCAGCTCTGTTGTCAGTGCTGCCTGCCAGGAGCAGAGCTATTACATCAATTAGCAGCCCTTCAGCTGCCCAGGTGCTTCCACCTCTTCTGAAAAGCAGCCTTCTTCCAGACAGATGCACTGATACAGCACCTGCTCACATCCTTGTGGTGCTCAGGCACTGAGACGCCAGGTTGTCCAGCCAGCCTGTAAATTGCAGTGCAACAGGCCCAGGTGTCAGCAGATGGGAAAGATGTAACAAAACCAGAGTCAAATAAAAACATTGGAGCCATATAGGAGTTAGCATGACCCACCTGCCATGTCCTCCATGGTGATGGGACTCCATGGAAAACTGCTACACCAGCTAGCTTGTCCCCAGATCGGGGGCCACTGTAGCATGACCCATCTATGATGGGACTCCATGGAAAACTGCTACACCAGCTAGCTTGTCCCCAGATCGGGGACCCCTGTAGCATGACCCACCTGCCATGTCCTCTGTGATGGGACTCCATGGAAAACGACTACATCATCTAGCTTGTCCCCAGATCGGGGGGCCGCTGTAGCATGACCCACCTGCCATGTCCTCTGTGATGGGACTCCATGGAAAACTACTACATCAGCTAGCTTGTCCCCAGATCGGGGGCTGCTATAGCATGACCCACCTGCCATGTCCTCTGTGATGGGACTCCATGGAAAACTGCTACACCAGCTAGCTTGTCCCCAGATTGGGGGCTGCTCCATGGGAAGAAAGACTGTCAGAGGGGAATTTAATGAGTTGATAAGATTTTAAATTAAAGTATAACCCAGATATCTGTCAGGGGATCTTCCCTGTCCCTTGAGATGCATCGTCTGTGCGATTCTGTAGTCTGTGGAAGTCTGAATTCTTGCTTCTATGTCTGATATTTGTCAGGTTGTTTATTTAAAAAAATGAGCTTAGTAGACCTCACAAAAAGTTGGTGTCATTGAGAAGAATCCCATTTCATATCATACATTTCGTATCCCCTAACTGTCTAGCTAACTGTTCTTTTAACCCTGGCTACTCAGGGTGTGGTCAGAGGACCAGTGACACCTTTATAATCTGATTCCGCTTGTTAGAAATGCAGAATCTCGAGTCCTACCCCAGACTTGGCAAATTAGAATCGGTAACTGCCAAGGTAATCCGGTGATTCAGCCCATTCACGTGGCCCTGAAGTCCTTTTCTGTTATTCAGCACAGGAGGATTCTCTTTGCCCTGGCCCTGCTTTGTCTCTTGTCCCCTCTTCTTTCCCCCTCTTCTCTCTCCCCCTTGATCTTTTATCTCCTCTCTCCAGGTGTGGAAGCTACAAATTTATCTCCTGTGAAGAACCCCTTTTCTCTGGAACCTAAGAACCCAGTCACTAGCCAGGCCCTAAGGTCTCACCTTCTACCATACCTCAGTCCTATCCCTAAGCTTATTGAAGTGTTTGTCTAAACAAGGTCCCCCTCCACCAGAGGGACTCTGATCCCAGCCAGCTACTACCACAAAAGCTCTCCACCTCATTACAAAAGGAATCCTGAATTTTGTAATGATAACTGGTTTCCAAAACAGACCCCTAAGTCAAGCCAGAGTTAACAAGTTTTCAATCCAGAAGCAATCTCTGACAGGCAAGTGACTCATTTGAGGTCCTTCAGTAGTTATTGGCTGAAGCAGGACTAGAAAACTTCTGATACTTCCCAGGAAAGGGTTCTCTCTGCCATATCTTTAATCATTCTATTTTATTTTATTTCATTTTTTTAGAGACAGAGTCTAACTTTGTCACCCTTGGTAGAGTGCGTGGCATCACAGTTCACAGCAACCTCCAGCTCTTGGCCTTAGGCGATTCTCTTGCCTCAGCCTCCCCAGTAGCTAGGTCTACAGGCGTCCGCCACAATGCCCGGCTATTTTTTTCTTGCAGTTTGGCCAGGGCTAGGTTCGAACCCACCACCCTCGGTATATGGGGCTGGCGCCCTACCCACTGAGCCACAGGCACTGCCCTAATCATTCTATTTTAAGCTGAAATTTTAAATGGCTTCCAAATTATCTTCCTAAGTAGTAACTGAGAATCTGAGAATCAATCACCTGGGCACCAAAGATATATATTGGGTACCTGCTGTGTATAGGAAGCTGTGTTCTGGGGCGGCACCTATGGCTCAAAGGAGTAGAGCGCTGGCCCCATATGCCAGAGGTGGTGGGTTCAAACCTAGCTCCAGCCAAAAACTGCAAAAAAAAGAAGCTCTGTTCAAAGATCAAAAGAAGCAAATCAGGCCTGTGTTTTCCGTATACCCCCAACCTTTGCCCTGCCTGGCAAATTCGTATACATCTTCTACGAATCAACAACTGGGGCCAGACTGCAGCAGTGGCTCACACCTGTAGTTGCAGCACTCCAGGAGTCCAACATGGGTGGATTGACCTCACAAGTTCAAGACCAGCCTAAACAAGAGTGAGACTCCCCACCCCACTCCCCTCACCTCCTCCACCCTGTCTCTAAAAAAAAAAAAAATAGCGGGACGTTGTAGTCCTAGCTGCTTGGAAGGCTGAGGCAAGAGTTTGAAGTTGCTATGAGCTATGATGAGACAGCACTCTACCAGGGGAAGAGTTGAGCCCAAGGATTTGAAGTTGCTGTGAGCTATGACACCATGGCACTCTACCAGGGGCAAGAAAGTGAGACTCTGTCTCAAAATGAAATAAAAGAATCAACAACTGGGACATTGTTCTTGATTACTCCAGACAAAATTAATGACTATCTCCTGTCTGCAAGCCCATTAACATTTCTTCCATTTTAAGTTAGGTCTATTTTCCTAGCTGTCCCTTTTGGGTAGAAAGTTCCTCAGGGGACCTGAACTTCAGGGTTCTGATTTCTGTATCCTCAGTGCCCAGCAGAGGAGAATCTCAAGAAAATAAGGGTTTTTTTCCTCCTATCTTTCCCTTGGAAATTCCTACAAATGAATGGCCTTGGTCAAACAAATCTTGCCCTTAATTCAGCCTCTTCATCCTCAGGCTGCTCAGGCCTTTCTGGGCCACCTGCCTCCTGCTGCTACTTATCTTTAGACCTGGCCCTCCTGCCCAGCCCTCTTCCATTACTACCCAGGGGTTACAGCCCAGCCACCAGCTGCTTGTGTATGATTTTTGAAAATCATCCTACCTTTTGGCCCTCTCTGTAAAGAGAAAAGATTTGACTCAACTAAAGCTCTCAATATCAACGTTGCAATTTCCATTTTGTTTTATTTTATATTATTTATTTATTTATTTATTGCAGTTTTTGGCTGGGGCTGGGTTTGAACTATTTTATTTATTTTTAAGACAGAGCCGGTCATTGTCATCCCTGGTAGAGTGCTGTGGTGTCATAGCTCACAGCAACCTCAAACTCTTGGGCTCAAGCAATCCTCTTGCCTCAGCCTCCCAAGTACCTGCAAGTACAGGTGCTTGCCACAATGACCGGCTATTTTTTAGAGATGGGATCTCACTCTGGCTCAGGCTGGTCTTGAACCTCTGAGCTCAGGGCAATCCACCCATCTCAGCCTCCCAGAGTGCTAGGATTCTGGCCCATTTTATTTTTTCCTAAAGGATAGTTTTCCTTCAGTCCTCAAGGACTCAACTCCCTACATGGGCTTTGATGGAGGTCATGGGACAGCAACCCCAAGTCTAAATCCAGTTAGGGACATTCGGTCTTTGCGGGCTTCCCAAGAACAGTTCCTGATGACCTTGCTGTGGATGGCACAACTCACATAGTTATCTAGCTTGACACAGAGCTTGGGAAACACATAGGCATGGAAGACCCTCCACTGTGCTCTGAATGATGAACTTCCTCACAGCTGTGTCTTTACACACGCCTTGGCACAGTTCCTGCAGTGAACAGGCTGCACGTGGCCATGGCGCTTTGGGGAATTACATTGCTCCTTCTATGTCTTCTTGGAAGTGAGGATGCGAAAGAGCTACAAGTAATTTTTTTATGTTATCATTAAGGTTCGCCATTGGGCTTTTTAAATAAATCAGAGTCAAGGTTATCCCTACAACTGTCATTCTCAGTTACATTCTGATATGCTTTCTAGAACAAGAGAAAAAAGCATAGAGTCCCAGGTAGCTCGAGGAATGACACACACCCTTGGGAATGTGTTATATTTTACACAAAAATGTTGCCTGGTTATCCGTCATGTGTGTCTTCACAGTGCAGAGATTAATCCATAATATTCTTTTCATTTCCACCATCTTTTGAGCCATAAGGTCTGGTATAAAAAAGCTGGTTTTTATTTTATCTAAAAAAAAGACTGCTCCTGGAAAATGCAAATTTACAAATATCTCCTGTGATGTGGTAGTTTTTCTTAAAATTTAAACCTCTCTTAGCATCACTTGAGCAAGTGATACTCTTTTAATTTTTTCCTCTTCCTCTTTGGCTTTGCTTCCAGAAAGCGAGAGGAAGAAAACAAGCGAAAGGAGGCAGAACAGCAGAAAGGAAGGTGGAGCCCAGAAGCCTGCAGAACCCCAGCCCTTCCCAGGCTGCCCAGCACCCAGGATGAGCCCCGCAGGCAGAGCTGGACCCCCATCAAGCAGCCTCCTGCTGACAACACTGCCCCCAGCCCTGGGCCGGAAGACTGCCGAGGGTCTCCAGGAGGGTCTCTAGGCAGGGATCCCCAAAAGGAGCAGGGTGTTTCCTCGGACTCGCAGGGAACAAAGTCCAGAAAGCCAAATGGTAGGTGTTTTGCCTTTGCCGTCTGATGCCGATCGTGGACTAGGGTATTTAGACCATTTACATGCAGGGTAATTATTATGTTAGTGTTTAAGTCTGCCATTTTGTGAGGTGATCTCAGTTTTCCTCTCTTTCTCTTCTATTCTGTGAATTACTTCAACACTTTTAGCCTTCCATCTTGATGGATTTATAGTTTGAGTGTGCCTCTTTCATCCTTGGTAGTGCTTTTCTTTTAGCATTTGTCAAATACTGTGCCACTTCCTTCTGGTTTTTGTAGTTTCCACGAGAAGTCCCCTGTCATTCAGGTTAGTGCTCTCAGAATGTTCTTCCTGGCTCAGTGCCCGTAGCACAGTGGTTACAGTGCCAGCCACATACACTGAGGCTGGCGGGTTCAAACCCAGCCAGGCCAGCTAAACAACGACAACTGCAACAAAAAATAGCCAGGCATTGTGGTGGGCACCTGTAGTCCCAGCTACTTGGGAGGCTGAGGCATGAGAATTGCTTAAGCCCAAGAGTTTGAGGTTGCTGTGAGCTATGACACCACAGTACTCTCCTGAGGGCAACATAGACTCTTGTCTCAGAAAAAAAAAAAAAAAAAAAAGAATGTTCTTCCCTAACACGTCATTTCTCTGACTGCTTTCATGACTCTTTTTCCTTTATCTTTAATTTTCAGAAGTCTAATCTGATGTGTTTTGGCATGAGTTTTTGCACTTTATCCTATTTGGAGTTCACTGACTGTGTCAGGGTTCCAGTGACTGCTCCCAGGCTTGGTAATTTGTGAGGAGGACTCACAGGGTTCAGCATATAGTTGTACTCACAGCTATGATTTATTATAACAAAAAGACACGAAGCAACATCAGCAAAGGGAAAAGGTACTTAGAGCCAAGTCCAGAGGAAACGAGGCACAGGCTTCCCAAGAGTCCTCTTCCAATGGACCCACATACAACACAATTAATTCTTTCAACAATAAATTGTAACAACCAGTTAGACAACCTTTTGTCCACAAGGAAAGCTAGTACAACTCCAGAATTTTTATCAAGAGTCAGTCTCATAGATACCCTCCGCCTAATACATGCCAAAATTCTGTCCAGCCTCCCAAAGGGAAAGCAGGTGTTAGGCGTGAGTCATATTGTTAGCACAAAGCAATTCAAACACATTGAGTTCACTCTTATAAGTTAGAGAATGGTGGGATCCCTCCCAAAATCTAAGTGTAGATGCCAACACAGTAAGAAAGACAAATGATGTCTTAATATTATTCTGAAAATAGTTTTGACCTTGTGGACTCTCAGAAAGGGTCACTTCATTCAGGGTTTGGACAATTCAGATTGTCTCACTGAACCTTAATTTCCTTAGCTATAAAGTAGGGTGTACATTCTCTACCCTGCAAGGTAGTTTTGGATAGAGATAAAATAATCAATATAGAATATTTATTATAGACCATGACCCACAGTAGGTCCTCAGTAACTATCATTATTAAGCCATACAGCTCATCTAGCCAAGAATAACTACATAAAAATACACATAAATGACCATAAACATTCCTGGAATTTAAGGTCATAATCCACTTTACAGTGATAGTGTGTCAGCAGTGCAGCCCCTAAGGAAAGTGTGATACTGTGTTCCATGCACATCCATTTATTCTTTAATTAGGCTCCCAGAATGTGACAGCCATGGTGAATTTCCATGAGTTTTTCTTAGCTCGGGGCCTCTGCAGTTGGCGTTTCCTGTACTTTTTTTTCAGATCTCAGGAGGAATATTCCTTCTTCTGTACAGCCATCTCTCCCCACTCAATGAAGCTACATTTTCCTGCTATATGCTCTAATCTCTGCCCTATATTTCCCTATTATAAAGATCATCAGCTTTTACTGTTGTTACTGGTTGACTTTATTTTTTTCAGTAGACTACAGAATCTATAAAGAGTAGGATTGCTTCAGTTGTCTGCTGCTATATCATAAACCACACAAAACCTAAGTGACTTTAAACAGCAATGACGGTTTCTCCTGATTCTATAGTGTGGTTGGGCTTTCCTGCAGGTTTCACCCACATTCAGGTGGAAAGTCAGTTGAATGGCCTGGTCTCAGACAGACTAACTGACCATCTAGCAGTTGATCCCGGCCGTCAGTCCTCCAGTAGACTAGACTGGCTTCCTACATTCTCAAGACAGAATTGCGTTCTCAGAAAGCAAAGGCAAAAGGTGCTAGACCCCTTGAGAAACCGGCACTTTTGCTCACCACCTTACGGTGGTCAAAAGAAAGTTAAAAGACCACTCCAGACGCAGTGATGTGGGGAAATAGTTCCACGTCTATGCCTCCTGGGATGGGGGGAATTTGGGCTATTAAACTATCCATCACAGTTCCTTTTTGGTCACAGATTATTCATATTCCTCCCACAGGCAAGATATTCTAACCCCTATCTCAGGACCCCAAAATCTCATCCTGATTATCACATCATACTTGAAGTCTAGGAACTTGAGACCTGTATCAGGTCCAGACATGGCCCAGGTTCCCCAGGCAGGACTTCACTTGACTGAAGGACACTCAACCAAAAGACACGTTAACTAACTCCTCCCCCACATCCAACAAGCAGTGGCCAGATGGGAGCAGAAACCCACCCTAGACACTCCTGTTCCAAAAATGGGTGGAGTGGGAGGCACATAGCAATTCAGAAAGCCAGCTGGTCAGTAGGGCCCCTACTCCGAGTTACGGGATATTCCTTGCTTAGGGTCTCTGGCTCGGCTACCTGGACTCCTGGCTGTGTTCCCTGGGAACATAGAAATGGCCCCTGTTTGCAGCTGAGTAGCATTCTTATTCTGTTTCCTGACTGTAGGACACTGGGGACCCAGAGGCTTCTTTTTGTTTTGAAAGCCTCACCATTTTCGCCTGGAGATACTCAGCGACACAATTATTTCAGAAAGCTCACGAGTTTCCTGTGAATCCAACTGGGCTCATTCCATGTTCCAAAAACCACATCCATAACTAATTTTCAAACCACATCAGACTAATTTGAGTGGCTCAGACTTCTGTGGGGAAGTGTCCTTGAAATTCTTAGACATTCTTTTGCCTGAGAATGGTGCTGAGAGGGCCAACTAAGCACTACCTTGGATATTTTTGAGCTCTTAATAAAGGGTCCTATAATCATACTATTGATTTGATTTTCTGAGGCCATGTCTTACACATAGGACTCTTACTGGCTGGAGAGATTAAAAATGTTTAACAGTTTTATTTTCTAACCCAGCACATCCTGGGTCCTTTATGCTTCCTCTGAATCCTGCTTACAACTTAGTAGTTCTGTATTTTCTTTCTTTTCCCTAATACTTCATCATAGGCAGCTTAAAAAGCACTTGGTTTCTTTGGGATTCCACCTGGAAATCTCCTGTGCCATATCTATGAGTTGATTAAGTGTATCTTCTATCTTCCAAGTTACTGTAGGTGAAAATTTTGCCAGTTATTCTGTCACTGAATAACAAGGTTCACCATTCTCTAGACTCCAATAGCAGCTTTTTCTCTGTTCTTCTCACCTTCACCAACATTCTCTCATTGCCTTCCCAGTTTCTGTTCACCAACCAGTCCCAAAGTCGTGCCGTGTGTATTAGATTTTTGTTAGGACAACACCTGTCTCTTTTTTTTTTTTTTTTTTGAGACGGAGCCTCAAGCTATCCCCCTGGGTAGAGTACCATGGCATCACAGCTCATAGCAATCTCCAATTCCTGGGCTCAAGCGAGTCTCCTGCCTCTGCCTCCCAAGTAGCTGGGACCACAGGTGCCCGCCACAACGCCCGGCCATTTTTTGGTTGCAGCCATCATTGTTGTTTGATGGCCCGGGCTGGGAATTTGAACCTGCCACCTTAGGTGTACGTGGCTAGTGCCTTAGCCAATTGAGCCACAGGCGCTGAGCCAACAACACCTGTCTTTTTAGTTGTCAGTTTCTGAGTTGGCTCTCTCTTGTGCCATAACAGAGTACCCCCAAAAGTAAGTGGCTTAAAACATCAACAGTTTATTTCCCACTGGTCTGTGAGTTAGGTAGGCAGTTCTGCTAGATGACTTGGGCTCATGTGGCTGCTAGAAGGCTG